>PVJS01052494.1:0-13598 GCA_004027185.1 Glis glis
GGGGGGGGGGGGAGTATTAACTGTGAGCCTTCAACCTCAAGCTTGTGTCCCTGTGTGATCAATCCCGACACCCTCCGCAGAGACTCGGTCCAGGCTGCGCGGGCGCAGCACACCAGTAAAGCCCACCCATTTCCCCAGCAACTATTGACTTGATCACACAGCTGGCATTTTTCCTTATGCTCACTCTTGGTTATCTCTTCATAGGCTGAAATCTTGTCTTTCCAAATAAATGGAAATTTCTGAAGGGGGAATCATTTTTTCTGCAGCCCCTTGCTCAGGGACTCTGACAGGAAAATCAGGAACAAACAAGTAAGTTGTGTCTGTGAGATACAATAAACTCTGTAATATTAATATTAATACTTACATAGTGTTTTCTAGGGGCTAGACTCTGCTCTCAGCACTACAAACATATTGACAGCAACTGCTAAGAAGTAGTCAGTATTATGTATCTGCTTTTCACTGGTGAGGAAATGAAGGGCACAGAGGAACCAAGTGAGTTTCTCAAAATCACAAAGCTAGTAGGGAGTGGGGTCAAGATTTTAAGCAGCCTGTCTGGATTGTAACAACCAAAGAAAGAATTTGGACTGTGTCCCTCAAATAGGCCAATACATTTTCTATTTTCTTTATTACATTTTCAATATCTGATGGAATAATAAAAGTGTGGGTCAGATAACCACAAACATACTAGGTATCTCTGGGTTCTTTGTCAGTTAAACTTTAGCCCTTCATGAGTGAAAGGAGAGTTTGAATTGAAATGTATCCTCATGATTTGGGCACTTCTCCATGTGACTAATTGGTTTTCTTTCAGTATAAAACCAAGAGAATGCCCAATGGACAGCCAGAGGCAGAAGCTTACAGCAGACCTCCTCCATGCGGTTCAGTTCTGGCACGTCGGGAAGGGGACACTGATGTCAGGCAGACGCGCATTTGGCTGGTATCTAAAATTCCACTGCCAAAGCTTTTTCCTTTAAGTTCTAATGTCTGTTAAAGTTAGAATTCCAAAGGAAAGAGAAGCACTTCATCTGTTCCCAAAGTCATCTCAAGAAAGAGCTGGGATTGCATTCCATCAGTGGGAGTGGAAAAGAGGGCATTGCATGCCTGACACGTCTAAAGAGGCAGTTTGGTGTGGTAAAAAGGAAGTACCAGGCTATGTATCAGGATGCCTGAATTCAATCTCTCATTTTGTTACTAAATTTTAAAACTGCTGGACTGCCAATAAGGTCCTGGGGAAAAGAATAATGTCAATGTTCCCACACCAGTTGGAAATGATATTTCCTTCTTATGAACTCCTATTTCATTTCTTTTGGAGACTCAGTGTCAAGGGTCCCAGGAGGACGTTAGGCTGATGTGTCTGCCTACAGTCCCCCAACTAGAATGTGCACCCCTGTGGCTGAGAGCATGGAGGTACTGAGTCAGCTCTGTACCAAACACCCAGAACACCGGGAAACAAATAATTATTCTTAGCTTAAGCCGGGGATAATGGCCTCTCCCAGGGCTCCAGGCCTTTATATTCAACTGCCTCCCTGAAATTTTGCCCAGATATACCAATTTTATTCAAAACTTAAGATGTCTAAGACCCAAATCACCATCTTCTTCCCAATACGCCCCCCAGCGCCTCGCCCCGTGCCCTGGCATCCCTATCAGTTTCCTAGGTTTAAAATTATCAACGTACCTCGTGTGTTGAAATTATATGGCTTTAAGTTTTATCTCCTTTGCTTGTATCTCGGAGAAGTCCTAAATCCTGTTTGTTTTTCCTTAAATTTGCTCAGGTCTCTTTCTCCTTTTTGTCCCCTCTGCCAATACTCACTCTTACTACCTCTCACCCACATGTCTTAAGCGTGCTGGCATTCCCTGTTCTGAACAAGTCAGCCACATTTAACTTTTTGACACAATGTTTTAAGAGCATCATTTTAAAAAAGTACAAAACTATAATTTGTCAATTTACAATTAAAAAATAAAAAAATTTAAAAGAACACCATTTTCTTCCTCAAAAATCTTCAACAGTTTACTGCTTGATATGTAAAGTAGATTCTCTCCTGGAGTCTCAGGTACTCAGCAGATGGAAAACATACCAGTCATTCGAGCTGGTAGAATTTAATATAAAGAGTTGTTAACTAGGGAAAGACATACTACTGAAGGTATAAAAGAGATCTTTATGGGACTCAAAGGTAGCAACTTCAAAAAGTAGTGACTATCTGTAGGGCTGCGGGAAAGGAAGGAAGGAACTTGGGAACTTAAAAGAAAAGGCTCTATACGACCCAGGAAGATTCAGACCACTGACAAGAGGGTGCGACTGTGCAGATCCACACCTGGCTGCAGTGGAATGAAGGCACTTGATAGTGAAGCCATTTTGGGGGGACTCTCCCAGTCCTGAAATGGAAGGGCCTCTACTGTGGTGACACTGTAGGACTCCCCCGTCCCTTGCACCCCAGGCTGCTTGAGATTGCTCAGAAATCAAGCATACAAGGAACCAAGCAAAAACTTCTTCCTGCCATAGTCACGCTGCAATCTCTTTTTATCATCTGTGTGTGTGTGTGTGTGTGTGTGTGTATGGGGGGGGAGGGAAGGGAAGGGAAGGGAAGGGAAGGGATGAGAAATGAGATGGGGGATTGAATCCAGGGTCAATCTACCTCTGAGCTACATCCCCAGCCCTATTTCATTTTTCATTTTGAAACAGGGTCTCACTAAGTTATTGAGAGCCTTGCTAAGTTGCTGAGGCTGGCCTCTAACTTGTGATCCTCCTGTTTTAGCCTCCCAAGTACTGAGATTACCAGCGTACACTACCATGTCTGGCTTTTCTTTACCATCTGCTATTGACAGAGTTCAGCATCAAGTCAGGTATCAAAGGATAAATGAATGCCTGTAGCATCCAGCTCCAGTATCACAAAGCAGAGCAAAAAAGAGTGGGTTAGAAGACAAGAAGCAATGAGTTAATAAATAACCTACTTCCCCAATCTCTACCTCAAAAAAAGAATAATGTCAATGTTCCCACACCAGTTGGAAATAACATTTCCTTCTTATGAACTCCTATTTCTTTTGGAGACTATTCTTGTAATACTTATTGTGTCTTGCTAGATATTCTAAATATCATTTTCATCTTGTATTTATCATAAGGCACTGCCAGTGGAATCTGTGTGTTTGCTTTTGCGTTGTACTTCCAATAAGTCCATTTCTAAACCAATTTTTCTTTTATGTTTAATTCTTAATTCCTACCAGTTTATTGTTGAGTTTTCTTCATTCTGAGTCATCTTTCATATTTTGAAATACTAAGTTATAGTTTTTGTTGTTGTGAGAATATCTTTCTGGCATGCCTTCATTATCAATAGGGATTCTACTCCTTTCTTTATATTCTGTTATAAATTTGAATGTGATTTGACCTCTATCCTTTTCTGTTGCTCATTTGTACATAAAATTAGATTTTCTGAACTTTTCTGAGGAGGCTTGGCTTAGAATAGTTTTGTTGTTGTTTTTAACTTAATGTCTCCAGATCACTCTCTTCTGGTTGTTTCTGTAAAGTGTTGAACAACATGAATACTTCTATGATTTTCTGGTACTACCCTCCTTTACCACTTTTATCTGGACCTTATATTTCCTTGGTCACTATTGTCCCTGACATGCTCGGTTTACTTTTTCTTCTCTGCAGTTTATTCTGTTTGGATTACAGCTTCAGCTTTGTCCTGGAGGGACTTTTGTTTAGTAGTTTTGAGAATAATGAAGGGAGCTCAAAACATTCAAACTCCTTCAGTCTTACTGCAGACACTTGTGAATGATGAAAACTCCTCCCGGTTTCAGTGTGACTCACGGCCTTTCCCAGGTCAATGCCTGTGGCTAATTTGAAGTTGCCAGGTTAGTCACACACCAGTCGCTTCCTCTTGGGCAGATGCTGACACTGAGTAGGTCCAGTGTCTGTTGGTGGTTTGTCAACTTCTGCTCATAGTTTGGGGTTTGTGGGGATGCCTGTTACCGGTTTTTGTGGAGGCCATCTGTGACCCATAGTTTTTCTGTCCTGGTTATTCTGTGTGTTTTATGGGGAGATACCTTTGCCATCTTCACTGAATCTCAGAGTATAGCTTTTTAATTTCCCAACTCAACATACTTGGTGATAGAAAAGACTTAATAACTATTTGAACAAACATATTTAAAAGTTTGAAGTATCATTTCCTCTGTAATGTCTGGTACGAGGTGTAACATTATAAAGGAGGTAAAGTTTATTTCTCATATCAACCACCAGCTTTCCCAATAGTTCATCATTCTGCACTTGTGCCCTCCCCACCTGCTTATAGACCACAGGACTCATTCTGCTAACATTTACTAAAGATGGTTTTTCTTCAAAATTAAGAAATTAGGTTCTCCTTTCTCAAACCATCTTTTTTAGGCTGGGTATCAAAATTATGCTGAAGTGTTATGATGATTTGACAAGTGGTCCCTCTTTTTCTATGCTCTGGGGTAGCTTGCATTAGATGGGAATCATTCATTCTTTGAGTATTTGCTAGAATATATTGGTAAAACAATCTGTGCCTGTACATTTCAAGCAGAAAAATTTCGACTACTGGATTAATTAATTTATTGGATATAAGAATATTAAGTTTCTATTTTTCTTGAGTCCAGTTTGGTAAATTACAGTTTTCTACAATTTGTCCAATTCTGTCATAAATGATGCTGTTTAAAATATCCTCTATCATTTGGTTCTGCTGCTTCTAGAACTATCTCCCTCTTTTCTACTCCTAATTTCCACCTTTTCTTTTATTTTCTTGAATTTGCCAATGATTTATCAAATGTACTCTTTTCACATAATCCATATTTTGTTTTGCTGGGCCTCTCTATTGCATGTTGGTGTTCTATCTCATTAAATTTACATTATTATTTACATTTTCTACCTTCTCTTTTGCCATTTTTGTTGTTTGTTTTGTTTTTGTTTTTTCTTTTTTTATTTTATTTATTTATTTTTTTGCAGTGCTGAGGATCAAAACCAGGGTCTTACACATGCTAGGCAAGTACTGTGCCACTGAGTCACACCCCCAGTCTGTTCTTAATCTTTGAGTATAAATAATTAATTTATTGATTTCCATTTTTATCTAATACAAGTACTCAAGGCTAAAATTTCTCTGAGTATACCTTAGCTGTATTCAATAACTTTTAATACAAGAATTTTCATTTATTTCCAAATATTTCCTGATTTATTATGATATCTTTTTGATGCATAAGTTATTTAGAACTGTGTTTCATAGTTTCAAGCATACAGACTTTCTTTGGTTATCTCTTTGTTGTTGAATTCTAACATAATTGTAATTTGGGTCAGGTAATATTGTCTCTATGATGCCAATCCTTTGAAATTTGTTGACACTTGCTTCATGGCCCAGTATGGGTCCATTTATGCTCAAGTAAACTTTATTTTACTTCATAATGGCCCCAAAGCACAAGAGTAGTGATGTTAGTCACTCAGGTATGCCAAAGGAAGCCATAAAGGGTTTCCATTAAGTGAGAAGGTCAAAGTTTTTTACTTAAAAATCAAATACCAAGGTTGTTAAGATATGCAGTAAGTTATTATTAATCTCTTATTGTGCCTAAACTTTATCATGAGAATATATGTGTAAAAAAAACCAGTATATATACTGTTATTTATATCTGTGGTTTTAGGCAGCCATGGGGGGAGGGAGGACTTGGAATGGATCCTCCATGGATAAGGGGTGGGGGACTACTGCACAGAATCTCAATACCACCTGAGACCTACTGAATCAGAATGTACATTTTAACAAGATCTCCTGGTGTGGTGTATTTACACCAGAATAGCATTTTTAAGCAAAATATTCAAAATTATGACAAAATTCAAAGTCTACAAAGCTATACTAGATATTGCCTCTGGTTACCATGACCTGCATTTCTCTCCTTAGCTTTCCACAGGCTCTCTTCTTGTGGGTCCTGACACACCATCATGCTCCTGCTTCAGGAACTTCTTTCTTGGGCCTTAGCTACCTTGGATGTTCTTCCATCAGACAACCTCATGGTTCACTCCCCTACTCCTCAGGGCTCTGGTTACCCCCACTTCTCAGTTCATCTAGTGTAAATTTGGTTGTCAATCTCTCTCTCTCTCTCCCTCCCTCCCTCCCTCCCTCTCCAACACACGCACAAATAAAGGCACCATGTCAGCAGGAACTCCCTCTATCTCTTTTCACTGCCTGTATCTCCAGTGTTAGGAGATACAAGCCAGGTGCCATGGAAAACAGCACCTGCATATTGCAGGTTCCAAGAAAGTGTTTTCTTACAAGGTAATAAATGAGAAACAAGGATTCGAAGAATTTTTTCACTGCATAGCCTTTTATACCTTTCAAATTCTGAACCATGGGAAAGTACTATCTACTTAAAAATATATTATTTAAGTAGTTTTTAAAGTTGCTTTTATATCCCCTCTTCCTTCTATTCAGTCTGAGGAAGACATGGCCCTCCTTCGGTTGAAAGATGACTTATCAAAAAAGAATTTTTATCCCACTCAATCCTAATTTCACATAAAACTGGCTCTAGCAATATTCTCTCTCTCTCTCTCTCTCTCTCTCTCTCTCTCTCTCTCTCCTCTCTCATTTCCACTAACACTTAACAGAGGCCTTTACAATGTTCAGATTCTCCTTCAGAGAAAGCATACAATCTTCCTGAAGTAGCCTTTTCCATGCACCCTGGGACCCAAGCTTCTTCTGAGAATTGACTGCACTCAACCTCATTCACTTCTCAATGTGCTGCAGTATGTCTTTTGCTCCCACTAACCCGCCAAAATTAAACTCACCTACTACTCTCTATGTGGTGGCTAATCTAGATTTTCAGCTTGACTAGACTGAGAGACACCTAGGATTCTGTGACTTCCGGTGGGTTGATTAGATGATTGGTGTGTGGAATACCGATTGGAAGAAGTCCCGCCCTGAATGTGGGCAGCACTCTCCAAAGGCTGAGGGCCCAGATGGAACGAAGGGGGTTAGAAGGAGAAAGTGGAGTGAAGGCAAGCTCCATCCTTACTGGGTGAAGGAGCATCTTCTCTCACCTGTGGACATCAGACTTCAGCTACTTCACTCTGGAGTTTCCAGGCCTTTCCATCTTGGGCTGGGAGTGCATCGTTGGTCCCTCCTGCTCTGAGGCTCCACCTCTTGGACCGCTTTAACAGCTACTGATTCCTCTTTCCGGCGTTCAGGCGGCCACGTAGGACTACATGGCTTCTGAGTGTAAGCCAACTTGACAAATCCCCTTTTATAATATACATATCCTGTGAATTCTGCTACTCCAGAGAACCCTAATACTCTCTCCTAGTTGTGAGAAGCAGTTTCCGATTTTATCTCATTGGACTTTTCTGGTACTCCTGGCAGATTCGATGACAAGGAGCTGTCCTGTAGTCCTCTGCTTCTAGATTTTTCCTTCTCATCTTACGTCATGGACTCTAATGTTGGGGTTCTCCAAGATTTGCTTCAGACCCTCTCTCTTTTACAGACCCTATTTGAGTGGTCATAGTCATCTTACAATTTCTATCTACTTAGTGATGACCTCGAAGTCTCTCTTTCTCAGACCTCTCCCATAATATGTCTCTTTCTTATAAATAGATAAAGATGTGGCGCCAAGTCCAGGCCCTTAGCTAGTCTTGTGTACAAGATCCTCCCTCCCTGACATAATATAATAGACCCTGCCTATCTCTCCATCACGTCCATCCTTACTCCAGCAACTCCCAAACATACTGCACTGTTTCTAGCCCAGTGCTTTTGCCTGTGCTGACTCCTATGCTTACCACGCCCCCCACCCCTCACACCACTGCATCCCTTTCTTTGGCTAAGCATTCCCATCTCTCCAAGCTGGGCTGCCCTTATTCACTGCACTCTGTGCTCACATCTCAAGCCACTGGCTGTACTGTACTGAAATCATATCCTTGTGAATCAGTTCTCGCCCTTCATCTGGGAGGTCCCTCAGGGCAAATCAGATGTTGGGTCTTACTCATCTTGCCATCCTCAGCACCAGCACAGGTCCTGCTGTATAAGAAGTGCTCAACAAACAGATGTTGAGCTGAACTGGTAACTGCACTGACTATATTAAGCTCTGAGAAAATCTAATGAAACAAGACATGGTTTCCCCCTACTCTTTGCAGGAATAAAACCACTACAATAAAAGCCCTACCAAATATTTTCACATGTGAGCCCATCTGCTTTATGAATTTACCTTGGAGGTTGTTTGCCAGAGAATCAAATTGGGATACAAAAAGTTAGAACATGATCGGGGTAGCCACAGTGTGATCTTCTTTAGAGGTAATGAACAACTCTAGTATAGATTTGGTTTCTAAGGATAACGTTGGCACTGCACTATACTGCCACAGGAATAGATTTGTATGAGAATATACGTGATTGTTCAATCTTTTCCTCTTGGCATAAAAATAGCTTGTCCCTCAAGGAAAGAGACCAAGTTTATTAATAAAAATGAATTTCTTTATTAAAGCCCTCACAGTACCTCTAAAATGAATGAAAAGTACCTCCAGTGACAGATAAGATAAATCTTATCCTAATTGCCCTGGAGCAATTTCCTATATACTTTGGAGAATATGAAATCAATACATGGCTTACTGTATTTCTAAAAAGATATTGAAGACACATATTTCTTTACCAGGGCTTCTCTGTATCTATTTTATTCTTTAGTTGCACAATTTAAAGTGGCTTTTCTGAGAAGTGGCTTCACATTTACTCAATGAGAAATAAAAACTTGTCTAAACCAGAAATAAAACCTTCATAATGTCTCTTTAAATTTTTATACTGTCCCCACCAGCAACTTGCAATTAATAGATTGCATGTTTAACATTAATATACACATTTGAAGAGATCTCTGGTTATCTAGCACAATTTCTTTATTCTTTTTAGCAACTTAGTTCAATTCCTAAAACACCAGCATTATTAAAAGCATTTCAAATCTTCTCTTGTCTCCCTTTTTTTTCTGGTGTAATTTTATAAACTTGAAAGCACCAAATAGCTAATCTATCTTACATTATTACTTCTTGGGATTAGACTGTTTTACTTCCTAGGAAATAAATTACTTTGAAATATATACATTTTGATAATTGGTAACATTATCTGACTTTAAAGGTTATTGGTAGGGAAGAACACATTATATTTTCTTATTTCAAAACAAAACAAAATAGAAAAGTATTGAATCCTACCTTTATAACTTGTCATCCTGCATACATCATATAAAGGTTAAAAAAGCTACACAACCTATAATTATTATTTTTGATAATAGAGGATGATAAAACCTGTCAGAATTTATCCTCATTCTGTGAGACTGTGCTGTATTCAGTAGGCAGTTCAGAACATCAATTATTAGGCTCTTTCTACATTAACTTTTTTTTTTCTTTTTGGTACTGGGGCTTGAACCCAGGAGCATTCTACCTCTGAAATACATCCACAGCCCTATTTTATTATTTTGATGCAGGGTCTTGCTATGTTGCTGAGAGTCTTGAGGGTCTTGCCAAGTTGCCGAGGCTGGCCTCGAACCTGCAATTCTGCCAAGTACTGGGATTACAGGCATGCACCACCATGCCTGGCATACGATAACCATTTTTAAATAAGGGTCCATTCACAGAATTGGGGGAATAGTACTATTCAAAATATGTGTATTTTTTCATGAGAGAGGATCAGCAAGTTTACATCAGATTCTCACTGTGATTAATAAAGACTAAATTCCACTGGAATAAGTAAAGCCTGATTATGAGTATTACATCTTCTATCCCTTCTTTCATTTTTTTCCAGTATCTTCTAAATTCAAATTCACTGGAAAGTACTTTGAACTAGGAGTCGCAAAACCTAGGCTTTACCTTAATTCCATTATTTACTAAACCATGTGGATTTGAGCAAATATCTCTCTGAGCTTTAGTTTTCTATCCTAAAATATAGATAGTAATAACCTAAGGTTCCTCCAACACAGGAAGGGAATGGCCTGAAGTTTCAAAAAACCAAGGGCACCATCCAATTCCCTCCCCTGAGGAGAGATAGACATATAAATAAATCAAATTAACAATCTGAAGATAAAAGAAGAAAACTTTTTAATAGTTAAGGCATTTTTAAACTTCATTCAGCAACTGTGTATTGAAAAAGATGTCAAAACAGGAAAAGGGAAAATGTGATTTATTTTGTCATTGCAGAGGAAAAACCCAGCCTGGCTGCCAACTGTGCTGGTTCAGAGCAACAGCAATGTGAGGTTGCTCCTGGATAAAGTCATTTCCGTCAGCATCCTTACTGGCATTCTTTGTAAGATATATTTTGCTGCAATTGCATCAAATTTAATTTATATTAGAAATGATTGGAAGGTTGTTGTTTTAAAAATAGTCACTCCATCTGCATTCTGAAATTACTCCATTTTATCATCATTGTTTGTTTATTGTGCTATCTCAACTATGCACTGTAGTCTATCCCACATGGGACACAACTGTCCTTTTGATGGTTAAGGTTCTCAAATAAAAAAAAAAAAGGTATGCACATAAAGACCCTTAAGTTGTTAGCTTAAATGATCTTGCATAAAATTCAATACTTTTTACCAAGAGTGGTGCTTTTTTCCCATTTTCTTCTTTCTTTCACTCATCCTCCAATAACAAACCAGAATAATCTATGTAATGATAACTAGTCTGTAGGAGAACTTACTATCTACCAACCATAGCACTCAGCACTAGTCATGTCTTCATCATATTAACAAATTAGTAAATGTGTTGATGTGTTTAATGTTCACTACAACCCTACGAAATAGGAACTATGGATACCCCATTTTGAAGCTTAGGAAACTGAGTCACAGTTAAATCACCCTTAACCTGAGAAGTTAAATCACCCTTGACATAAATGTTAAGTGATGGAGCCAAAATTTAAATTCTAGATATCAGGCTTCTGAGTCTCAGCTGTCAAATACAATTTAATGATAGTGAAAAAAGGATCCTGATATTCAGTTGTCTATGAGTACTTTCTGAGTGTGTAAAAAATACTGGATCCTGCCTTATGGTGCTGGAAATATGAAGGTAGATAAGATGCCAGCCCTGATCTCAAGAAGCTAACAGTGTGGAAGGAAATACATCAAGAGCTGTGTGCATATATATTTGTATCACACTGAACCTCACTATGATGTATAATTGTAATCCACTAATAAAAAGTACTTTAAAATGAAGCATATTGCTGTATTGCCCAATATGATAGCCAAAAGACCCCATGTGGCTGTTTACATTTAAAATTAGAGAATTTTAATAAATAATTTAAATGTATTTGTTTATGATTTATATATTACATAATTTATAATTAGTTAAATTAAATAAAATTTAAAATTCAGTTTCTCAGGCATACGGTTTTCTGAGTCCTTAATAACCACAATGTAACTAGTGGCTGCCATGTTGGACAGCACAGATTAGAAAGTTTCCATCACTGCAGAAAGTTCTACAAGCAGTGATGGTTGTGTATGCAGGAGGGTGGGTCAGAGAACAAGTAAACAGGGAATTTTAATAACCTATGTCTATGCTATGGAGAGTGGCAGGGTGCCCTAGGAGCACAGAAAAGGAGACTTGACTTGAGGCCACAGAAAAGGCCACTGCTTTCCAGTGCTGGTGGCAGCTAAGCCAAGATCCAGAAGGTTAAGTGAGAATTAGGCAGGCAAAGAGAGGGAATGAATATTTTTGGCAGAAGGAATATGTTTCATATCTCTTTTCTAACCTGACTCTTCAAGATCAAACATTTGGTACTTAATTTCTATCCTCAAAGAACCTGAACTACTAAGCCAAAATACCTGGGAGGCCAGGATGGAGATGGCCATGAGATGGAGTGAGGATATGCCGACTCATCCTGTGCTTTATACCCTGTGCTGCGGCAATACTGAGCTGCTGCCACACAGTGCAAGCTCTCCTCATGCTTCTGTCATGGAGCCCCACTAATCAGAGAATCCCAGCTGTCACTTCACATCACATCAATGTGAAATGCCCAAGGAGGTGACCCAGTGGTTTTAGGGTAGGTTCTCTCTTATTTTGCTTTAGACTCATTTCTTAAAATGGAAAGAGGTGTCAGAAAGCAGTGACAATAATGAGAATGTCAAAGGCTTCTTTTCCCACCAAGCCAAGTTCCTAACAGTGAGATAGAGTGAATTCATATCGCTCATTATTTTCATAAGAAAGGATGTTGTAGCATGGTGCTTTTGTATGAAAGATTATTGAATACTGAGATAGTAATCTTATAACTTTTCCTCCAATTTCAAGAGCATGTTTGGAGCTTTCATTAATATGGTAAAACCATAGATATTAACAAGGATTTAATAAGCTATATGCACAAAAATATTCATTCTCATAGGAACACATTTAGAAGAATATTATTCATTAATTCATTGGCAAAAGATTATATTAACTCAAGAAGGAATTAGAACTGAATGGCTTATAAGACTAAGTAGGAGGATATACAAATTTTCACTTCTAGGTCATCAGTTTTTATTTTACTGAACAGAACAAGACTAAGAAGAATTCTTATTGAAAATAATCTTGGGCATATTGGCTCCATCTTTTCTTTATTCTTTATTTACCTGGAAAGCCCCATGACAATATTTTTTAAATTAGGTTCCTATCTTTTCTTTCTTATATACCCTAAGCACGTGCATATCTAGTTATTGTTTCATCCTACTGTTCTATGGACTACAAGTAACCTAAAACATAAAACTCAATACTGGCCTTTCACAGTGCCTTCCACTAGCTAAGCTTTTGTGGTACACAGAGCAGTGTCCTAGATGTAGTCATCCTGGATCCATACAAGAGCCCTGAGATGTAGACAAAACAATAACACCATCACTATTAGAGAGAGGATAAAAGGATAAAGCAATTCCCAGGTAGACTAAGATTCAGTCCAAGATCGCCATAACTCAAACCCACTCTTCTGGTTCCAGACTCAGTGCTTTTTCACTTTGAGCCAATCAATTTTGGAAAATAGAACAGCACCTATATCCCTGTCATTCAGGTATGTCTGCCCTTCTCATGGACTTGGGTGGGGAAGGCACAATCACGGCTCTGTTAAAATTGCATATTGGCCTGGCTGATCATGGCAGCAATTGTAAAACAAAACTGGCTCTGAATTAAAGTATTCAACCTGGGGACAAAGTTGTGATGGCTTTGGAAATTCCAGGAAAGCCAAGTTTTACTAGTTATCTATCCATTACTGTAATAAAATACCTGAGCTAATTAACTTATAAAGAGAAAGGGTATGTTTTGGCTTATGACTCTGTAGATCTTAGTCCAAGATCAGGTGGCCCATTGCTTTGGGCCTCTGGCAAGGGTGGCACATCATGGGGGAAGTGCATGATAAGCTAGGAAAGAGGAGAGAGAGACTGAGAGGACTAGCAAGGATCCCACAATCCCCTTAGAGGGCATGCTTCCAATGACCTATTGTGATAGTTAATCTAAGTTGTCAACTTGACCTGATCATGACACACCCAAGATTATGTGATTTTGGGTGTGTAACAGCAGATTAAAGAGAAAGCCCTGCCCTGAATGTAGGCAGCAGAATTCTGATAGGTGCGGACTTAGATAAAAAGGGAGAAGCCGCGTAGAGTGTGTGCGACTCGTTCAGAGGAAAGCGCATCTG
>PVJS01052495.1:0-13600 GCA_004027185.1 Glis glis
CCCTGGGACCGTAAAAAAAAAAAAAAAAAAAAAAAGAAAGAAAGGATGGAAGAAAGGAAGGAAGGAATAAATAAATAAATGTGGGTACCCTTTTCCTGTGCTCACAAACCAAGCAAAATTGCTTTCCAGATTAGAACTGACCTGGAAGAGCTGGGTGTGGTGGTGCATGCCTGTAATCCCAGTACTTGGGAGGCTAAGACAGGAGGATTGTTTGAGGCCAGTCTCAGCAACTTAGACTCTGTTTCCAAATAAAAAATAAAACAGGGCCGGGGGAGGGGGGCATAGCTCAGAGGTAGAATGCCTCTGAGGTCAATCCCTAGTGCCAAACCAAACCAACCAACCAACCAACCAACCAACCAACCAAACAAACAAACAAACACAAACAGCAAACAAACAACAAAAGCAAACAAAAAAACCCCAAACTGACCTGGAAGATTTATTTTGCATGGCCCTTAGCAAAACATCTCCATAGACATTTTCCATCTTGTGAAGAGTTTTTGTTCCAAAGCCGACAGGGTTTCCTTTAGGGCAGGAAATGAACTTTTACTCATCTTTGTATTCCCTGGATTTATCGCAGTGTATGACACGTAGTAGGCAGTGATAGGTATTTTTCATGAATTTGGGATTTATTGTTTTGGACTTGAAACATATTTTATGAACTATGTTGTAAATGTTGATTAGGTGCTCGGATCCCCCCATCAGAAGCCTTTTATTTATTTTATTTTTTATTTTTTTTGCGGTACTGGGGATTGAACCCAGGGGCGTTCTACCTCCGCGCTAAACCTCGGCCCTATTTTTTAATACTTTATTTTGAAACTGGGTCTCACAAAGTTGCGGAGGGCCTCACTAGGGAGAGAGAGAGAGAGAGACAGGGAGAGAGAGAGAGACAGGGAGAGAGAGAGAGAGAGAGAGAGAGAGCTGAGGCTGGCCGCGAACCCGGATCCTCTGGTCTCTGCCTCCCAAAGTACTGGGATTACAAGCGTGCGCCACCACGCCCAGCATCAGAAGCCTTTTAAATCTACAGCCTAAGAAGGGTACCGGGCAAATCTGAGGCCTAAGAAGGAAAAGAACTCTAGAAAATGGGAGCAATGAGCAGAATGGGAAGTAAGTTATGTCTGGGAAATATTTAGCAGTGGAACTGAAATGATTTCTGAGAAGTTCTGGCCACAGGTTACAGGTTCTTAGAAAGACCTTCTGGGGGATGGAAAGTCCTGGATTCCCTTGCTGCCTACCATTACACAAAGGCTCTCAGTCCTCCTCAGACACTTTAAACTATAGCTAAGCTAGATGATGTACCATGCTTTCCTGATTCTTCGTCTTTTTAAATTTCTTCATTAGAAACGCCTACCTCTATCATGCCGTTGCCGTCTTCCTTCAATTTCCCACTAAAATGCCGGGCGTGGTGGTGCACACTTGTAATCCCAGTACTTGGGAGGCTGAGACAGGAGGATCACAGGTTAGCGGCCAGCCTCAGCTACTTAGTGAGACCCTGTTTCTAAATAAAAAATAAAAAGGACTGGGGTGTAGCTCGGACGGAGAATATCCCTGGGTTCAATTCTCAGTACCAAATATAAAGTAAAATTCCCTGCATCTAGCATGTCTTCATATAGATCTGCCCTTCGAGAGTCCCTGAGAGAAGGAGGGGGAGTATTTTGAAGAAAAATCATGATTATAATCGAAAAACTACAAACTCCTAAGCCGGGCGTGGTGGCGCATGCTTGTAATCCCAGTACTTTGGGAGGCGGAAACCGGAGGATCCAGGTTTGCGGCCAGCCTCAGCGTGCGCGTGTGCGCTCTCTCTCTCTCTCTCTCTCTCTCTCTCTCTCTACCTAGTGAGGCCCTCTGCAACTTCATGAGACCCGGTTTCAAAATAAAGTATAAAAAAAATAGGGCCGGGGGTGTAGTGCGGAGGTAGAACGCCCCTGGGTTCAATCCCCGGTACCGCAAAAAAAAAAAAAAAGAAAAACTACAAACTCCTGCACCCCCTTCAAATTTTAATATTTAAATATGTTGACATCTTTCTCATATTTAAAATGCCCCTTTTTGAGCTCTGCTTCTCTCACTGGCTTCCACCCATCACGCCCTTCCTTTCCTGTAGACCAGCTCTTTGAAAGATCTTCCAGTCACTTGCCACTTACTACTGATCTCCCATCCACTGCTCAGCATCATGGAGTAGATGTTTTCCCCGTTGTGCAGCTGAAACTGTCCCCACCAGTGTCAACGATGGTGAGGCTGTCACAAAATACAGCAAACCCCCTTGCCTCCTCTCACCGATGTCACGGAGCGCTTGACATGGCGGCTGCTCCTCTCTGGTGCGGCTCTTCTGCCTCGCTCCGCTAGCTCCCTGCCTAACCTCTCTGGTCGTTCCCTGTCAGTTTTCTTTGCCACTTTCTCTCATGTTTCCCTTCCTTGCACAGCAGTGGGTTTTGAGACTGTCCCACGTCCTCCTCCCTTCTGCTCCACACGCTCACTGAGCCCGCTGAGCTTCCATTTTATTTAGTATGTGATGAATGGCTCATCTCTCTTGAGTTAATGTGTGTCTCAACTGTCTATCGGACAATGGCTATGAATAGGCAACTTATCCAAAAACTGAACGTCTTATTTTACTTCGAACCTGATTCCTCAAAAGGATTTTTCTTGAGGCACTGGGGATTGAACCCAGGGGTATTCTACCTCCGACCTACACCCCCAGCCCTATTTTTTGTTCTTTATTTTGAAACAAGGTCTCACTAAGTTGCGGAGGGCCTCACTAAGTAGCTGAGGCTGGCCGCGAACCTGCGATCCTCCTGTCTCAGCCTCCCAAGAACTGGGATTGCAGATGTGCGCCACCACGCCTGGTTCTTTTTTTTTTTTTTTTTGCGGTACTGGGGATCGAACTCAGGGCATTTTACCTCTGAGCTACACCCTCAGCCTTATTTTTTATTCTTTATTTTGAAACAGGGTCTCACTGAGTTGCGGAGGGCCTAAGTAGCTGAGGCTGGCTGTGAACCTGTGATCCTCCTGTCTCAGCCTCCCAAGTACTGGGACTACAAGCATGTGCCACCATGCCCAGCTCCACGCCCGGCTCTTAAAAGGATTTTTTGATCTCCATGGTTGGTGGCCCACAGCGATCCACCCCAGGAACCAGGCCACCGTCCTGCATCCCTCCCTTTGTCACTCCCACATCCAGTCCACTGGTCAGGCTTGATGATACCACTTCCCAGATCTCTCTCCAGCTGCCCACTCTTTTTTGCAACTGTACTCACAGTGCTAATGTAGATTTCCTCCTCTAGATCACTGCCACAGTCTCCTCTCTGACCCCTTCTCTGACTCTGTTGCAGTTAGATATAGAATGTCCCCTGAAGAGCTCGGGTATTGATGCTCAGAGCTGATGTCATGAAGTCAAGAGGGTTGTCATCTCATCAGTGGATAAATCCATCATATTGGATTTAGTGGGTGGAAACCTAGGCAGGTGGGGTGTGGTTGGAGAAGGTGGGTCACTGGGGGTATGGCCTGGGGACTGTGCTTCTGTCTTCGAATCCCCTGGCTTGTTGGCTCTTTTTTTTTTTTTTTTGCGGTACCAGGGATTGAACCCAGAGGCATTCCACCTCTGAGCTACACCCCCAGCCCTATTTTCTATTCTTTATTTTGAAACAGGGTCTCACTAAGTTGCGGAGGCCTCGCTAAGTAGCTGAGGCTGGCCGCGAACCCGGATCCTCCGGTCTCAGCCTCCCAAATACTGAGATTGCAAGCGTGTGCCACCACGCCCAGCTTGTTGGCTCTCTTGCTTCGGACCTCCATGATGTCAGAGCAGAACCTTGCTCTCTCCTCTCTCTGCTTCCGGCCTCCATGCCCTGAGATCCGAAGACCCCAGCCTCACATGGACTGAACCCAAAGTCTCCAAGAAAACAGAGCAAATAAATCTTCCTTCCTCTCAGTTGTGTGATCAGCCTTGTTGGATTGTACAGTGAGAATGTTGACGGAGATAGCCGCCAATCTAATTTCATACCCCTCCAATTCATTGTCCACAATATGGCTACAGTAGTCTTATGAAACAAAATTCTGATCTCCCCTCCCCGTCCCCCTCCCCCTCCCCGTTATTCCAGCCCATTAGTGGTTTTCAGTTTTTTTTTTTTTTTGTGGTACTGAGAATTGAACCCAGGGACATTTTACCTCCGAGCTACACCCCCAGCCCTATTTTTTATTCTTTTATTTTGAAACAGTGTCTCGCCAAGTTGCGGAGGGCCTCACTAAGTAGCTGAGGCTGGCAGTGAACCCAGATCCTCCTGTCTCAGCCTCCCAAGTACTGGGATTACAAGCGTGCGCCACCACGCCTGGCTCCATTAGTGGTTTTCTACTGCCTTTATGATGGATTTTGGTCTCTTTAGCATCACTCCCACGTTTTTTGTCCTGTTACACGTTTAAAAGTCCTCAATCTTCTCCAGCTTCATCTATGCCAATCCCACCCCCAATGAATGAGCAAAGGCAGATTCTTCCTTCACCAAACAGAGCTGGTCCATGGAGTTGCCCAGGAGAGCTTCAACCGGGGCGCTGGGCCCCGCAAACTCCTCTCAATGCAGGACTGTTTCTCAGCTCTATGTAGATTAACATAATGAAGTTATGAAATTCATGTGAATTATAGGTATAGAACTCCTTTTACAAGCATATCATATCCAGATAAATCAGGGCTTCCTAAAAGTAGCTGTCCTAGGAATAAATAGACACACCCAAAAGTTATGTTATTACTCAAATATTTTGGTCACTTACTGTATAGAGTTACTTTCCAAGCCAGTCTGAGGGGCTGAGCTCAGTGGTAGAGGGCTTGCCCAGCATGTGTGAGGCCCTCAGTTCCATCTCTAGCAACACATACACACCCACACACCCACACACTCACCCACACAAAAACTAGTCTGAGACCTAAAGCAAACCAGTTTCATTTCCTTATGATCATACTTTAGTATTTCAAGTTGCATGCTACTCTGTCTGTGTTGGCCTTCCTACCCCCAGTTCTGCTTTTCTTTCTTGCTGTAGCCCCAGCAAGGAAAGCTCTGGGGCCAGTGGGGCTCCAGAATGGGAGGCTCACGTCACACCGAACCCAGGCGGCGGTGAAGGGCACGTGGCCTGCTTCATGAGACTCGACCTTCACCCAGAGCATGTTCACGCTGCCCTGTCCACTGCATTCTCTCCAATCTCCATTTCTCCTGGGGTCCCTCCCCCACCTATTTCTCAGTGAAGAACCCTCACACCCGGGCCTGAGGACACATCCTCCAATGATCTTGTCGGAGGCAACCTGGGGGGAAGGGGTGGGGAGGGTACTTCAAAGTTCTCCGTTTCCTTCTGCTCCTGGGTAGTTAATGATCTACCAGTTCTCCCCCTCCTCGGGAGACCAGGATCATGGTCCAGCTTCCCATCATGCTCAGGGCGGAGGGCACTTGTACACAGAGGGGCTGGCCTCTGCCATCTCCTGCTTCATCTCTAGAGTCTGCGGCCCTCTGTGCGCCTGTGTCTTCTCAGTGCTCGGGCTCTGGGTCTTCATATTCTCTTTCCTTCTGAGTCTGCTCTTGGGGGAAAATGAGGAAATGAAGATGTCTACTAGCGGGAGAAAAGAATCCCTGAAGTTTGCAAAACAAAATTTCATAGAAAGCTGAGCCCCTTCTCATTGTTCCTTTTTGTTTTTGTGTGTGGTACTGGGAATTGAACCCAGGGGCATTCTACCTCCAAGCTACACCCCCAGCTGTATTTTATTTTATTTTTTATTTACTTTTGGTACTGGGGATTGAACCTAGAGGCATTCTACCTCCAAGCTACACCCCAGCCCTATTTTATTTCTTATTTGGAAACAGAGTCTCACTAAATTGCTGAGAGCCTCACTAAGTTGCCAAGGCTGGCTTTGAACCTGCGATCCTCCTGTCTCAGCCTCCCAAGTGCTGGGATTACAAGCATGTGCCACCACGCCTGGCTTATTTTTATTTTGAAACAGGGTCTCACTAAGTTGCAGAGGGCCTCACTAAGGTTGCTGAGGCTGGCCTTGAACCTGCAGTTTTCCTCTCTCAGCCAAGTACTGGGATGACAGGTGTGCACCACCACGCCCAGTTCATTGTGCCTTCTTCTCCCTAGCTGTCCTGATCTCCCAGAACACCATAGTGAGGTATTAGCTGATCGTGCAGAGTTGGGGCTACGTTTGAAGGTTTCGTGTTCTTCTCACCATCCCAGTTGCTTTTGTCTTTTCCAGAGGTTTCTCACAAGTGGGTCTGAGGCCAATGGTCTAGAAATTCATCTCCCTCCAGCCTTTGTTAATTTAGAATAAGTGATGCGGAGACTGTTCAGACAATGTCATGCCTGGGGGAGAGAAAGCAAGCACTGCCCCCCAGGGGAGGGAGCAGAGAGCAGTTAGTGAATGAGCCCCCTGTGCGGAGCAGGGGGAGGAGGTGCAAACAAGGAAGGAGCTATGGAAGCCCGAGAATCGCAGGATTTGAGGGTTTAGCATAGGGAAGTGGAGCTGGGTGGATAGTCTCCTGGTCAAGGTCTGTTTTGGGCATAGCCTTAGTTGAGGTTCTGGAGATATAGAGATGAATAAGATGCAGGGTCTACACGAGTACAGTCTAACAAAAAGAAGAATGTGACAGACAGCAATGAGCTGAGGGTTTCTAAGCGCGTGTCCTGCATCATGGGCTGTGGTCCTGCTGCCATTGCTAACAGCTGGCATTTGTGGCTCAGCCGCTGTCTTCTAAGTGTTTACACAGGGATTAACTCCTTGACTCCTGACCCCAGTCTTGTGAAGTGTACATATGTACAATCTCTGTCCACTGGTAAAGAAGCCGAGGCACGAGACAGAGCCTGCCTATGGCTCCCGGCGGGGACTCGGGAGCAGGATCGCCCCACAGGTGGTCAGGCCCTGGCCCCTGTGCTCCTGCCCCACGCGGCCACCAGCGGGTCACCCAGAGCGAGCAGCAGCTCCGTCACACCCAGCCACGTGCCGTGCTGCTCCTCTGCCCTGTGGCCTGGGACACTCTTCTTCAAGACGCTGTCAAAGGGGCCTCTTCAGTGACATCGCGGACTCCCAGTGCCTCAACGTGGACACTTCTGTCCTTGGAGCTGGCTTGGCACTTGTGTAGAGTTGAACTACATCGTGTGCTATTGTTGAATGTCTGACTCTGTGTCGTAAGCTTCTAGACAGCAAGGACTGTTTTTATTTTCTTGGAAAATTTCAAGAGTATAAAAGTAGAGGCAAAAGTAAAATAAATTTGCACGTGCTCATCACCAGTTCCAGCAAGCATCGTCTCAGCCAATCTTGTTTCGTTCTTACTCCACTTCATGTCCCCTGTCCTAACTGGATTATGGTATAGCTAAACCTAGACATCGAGTCATCTCACCTCCGGATATTTCAGTTGTGTTCCTGAAACAGAAGGGCTGTTTATTTATTTATTTTTATGTGGTACTGGGGATTGAACCCAGGGGCATTTTACCTTTGAGGTAAACCCCTATTTTTTATTTTAAATTTTGTAAGAGGGCCTTGCTAGGTTATCATGCACTGGCCTCGAACCTGCGATCCTCTTGTCCCAGGCTCCCAAGTACTAGGGTTATAGATGTGCACCACTGTGCCCAGCTGGCAATTATTTTATACTTGTTCTTCCTTTGCTTTGCTTTTCCTTCTTTGTTCTTTGATTCCTTCTTCACTTTCTTCCTTTGTTCCTTCCTTTTCCTTTTTTTTTTTTTTTTTGCGGTACCGGGGATTGAACCCAGGGGCATTCTACCTCCGCGCTACACCCCTGGCCCTATTTTTTTTATACTATATTTTGAAACCGGGTCTCACGAAGTTGCAGAGGGCCTCACTAAGGAGAGAGATAGAGATAGAGAGAGAGAGAGAGAGAGTTAGAGAGCTGAGGCTGGCCGCGAACCCGGATCCTCCGGTCTCCGCCTCCCAAAATACTGGGATTACAAGCGTGGGCCACCATGCCTGGCCCTTTTTCTCTTTTAAGTAACAGTGTTGTTTGAATCAGGATCTCTTTGTGTTCTCAACACCTGGCTTAGTGTTTGACATATAGTAAGTCCTTCATAGATGTTTGTTGAATGAATAAATCATCAGAAATCTTTAAGAGCCCTGGCTGATTTTTGTTTGGTTTCTTGGGATGCTTTCCCACATCCAATAACTTCAGTGTTTTGGGGGTTAAGGTAAAGGCTTGGGGGCTATGGGTGTATCTGTGACTCAGACGTTTTTAAGCTAGGAGGAAAGGAGCCCGTGCTTTCTCGTTTCTGTTTTTTTTGTCCTTGGTTTCTGTCATGGGATCAATCGTGTCCCCCAGATTCCTCTGTTGAAGCCCTAACCCCCAGTGCCTCTGGATGCGACTGGAGAGAGGACCGTTAAAGGAGATCAGTTAAAGTGGGGCCTTGGGATGGGCCTTAATCCAATCTGACTGGAGTCCTTATGAGAAAGGAGATTGGACATGGAGAGACACCAGAGATGAGTGTGCTCAGGGAGAAGACCATGCGAGGACACAAGGCCACACCTGCAAGCGGGCAGAAAGGCCTCGAAGAAACGGAATCTGATGAGAAGTGGCAGCGTGCCATTGACAGCGAGGGGACCGTGTTGCCCAGGTGACCGCGAACTCCTGGGCTCAAGCAGACCAGGCACGCCCACACCCCCAAGAGACACAGTCATTTGACTACAAGTGGCTTGAGCCCTGTCATCGCAGATTGGTGCTCTCCCCTACGGACACGGCACAGTTTGCTTGTGCATCATCTGCTGATGGTAACTGGGTCACTGTCACCTTCTGGTTGTCATCAACAGCGCTGCTGTGAGCACTCACGCACAACCCTTCCTATAGATAGACATTTCCATTTCTCTGGGGGAAGAGCTAGGCGTGGGATTGCTGGATTATGAGGGTGCCTATTCAACTTTCTAGAAAACTGTCAAACCATTTTTCAGAGTGTTTGTGCCATTTTATATTCCACCAGCAACATATGAGAGAGCTAGTTATTCCCACCTCACAACACTCAGCATTGTCAGTCTTTAAAGGAGCCATTGGCCAACGATTTCTTCTTGATACCGCTCTGCGCCTTGCAGAATCGATTGTTCATCTCACGCCCAACATGTCCAATGTTCTTCCAACTCCCTTTCATCTTTTCACCCTACCTGTGCGTCAGGTCACTGTTTCTTTTTTTTTTTTTTTTTTGCGGTACCGGGGATTGAACCCAGGGGCATTCTACCTCTGCGCTACACCCCTGGCCCTATTTTTTTATACTTTATTTTGAAACCAGGTCTCACGAAGTTGCAGAGGGCCTCACTAAGTAGCTGAGGCTGGCCGCAAACCCGGATCCTCCGGTCTCAGCCTCCCAACTACTGGGATTACAAGCGTGCGCCACCATGCCCGGCTCAGGTTACTGTTTCTTAACATGGAATGTATATGAGAACCACTTGGGAGTTTTAAAAATGTATAAAAACCCTAGCCGGGTGTGGTGGTACATGCCTGTAATCCCAGTACTTGGGAGGCTGAGACAGAAGGATCATGGGTTCGAGGCCAGCCTCAGCAACTTAGGAAGGCCCTTAGCCACTTGGTGAGACCCTGTTTCAAAGTGAAAAATAAAATAGGGCTGGGGGTGTGGCTCAGAGGTAGAATGCTCCTGGGTTCAATCCTTAGTACAAATATATATATATATATGCCCAAGTCTGATTCCAAACACACTCACTGTCTGCTTGTCCAGGGATGGAGCATAGGCTTATGTTGAAAATTTCCTCAGGTAATTCTGATGGATAACCTTAGCTAAAAGTCACTGACTTAGGGCCAACTCTCTATCACATCAGGAGGTCTCCATACTGGCTGCACATTAGTAGCATCAGGGAAAGTTATCAGTCATGGTGGCGCATGCCTGTGATCTCAGTGATGTGGAAGGCTGAGGCAGGAGGACCGCAAGTTGGAAGCCACCCTGGGCAACTTAGTGACACCCTGTCTCAAAAAAAAAAAAAATGGCTGGGGTGTAGCTTGGCAGTAGAGCACCCCTGGGTTCAATTAGCAGTAACCCCCTCCCTACACACAGACGTAGAAAATGCTAGGGACTTCTATGTGAGTCAGTTTGTGGAGACCCTCGTGAGTGAAAGTTGCATCGCCACCCCTGACTTGCAGGAGCGCCTGTGTGGGAAGTGTTACTTGTCCCAGTAAAGAGACTGGACATCTTTTCTCCTGAAATCATCTCCTCTCCCGAGGAGCAAAGCAGGTCCTTCCGGGCAGTTGGAGCTGCGGCCTGTGGCGCCCAGATACACTCGCTTTGTTAGCAGATGTGCAAATGAGTTGAGCAAGTTCTCTGGCCACTAGATCAGTTATCTGTAGACTTAGAAATAGGCTTACTCTTGCTCCTCGTTGAGCAAGTTTTCCTTCTGCCTCTAAAAAAGACATTTTCTAAAGTAGTATCAACCATGAAACAGCATATTGATGTCAGGTATGTAATTTTTATTATAAATATAGAGCAAATTTTACAAATAATTCAGAAGTGGCCTTAGCCTGGCACAATTAAACGCCCCAGCGAGGCATGGCTGAGGGAAAGTGCGCACAGTGTGTGTTGGGGCCGGAAAACCGGCAGAGGAACCTGAGGGGAGCACTGCGAGTTCTCTGGGAGGAGCCCGCGGGCAGAGGGTGACATCAGCAACAATGTCCAGTGAAACTTCCCTGAACAGGGAGTCCATCTGGGGGGCAGAGGCTGCGTGGGAAGTGCCTCTGCCTGTCCTTCTCCTGCCCCTCCTTTTTATTCTAAGACACCTGGGGACTCATTGACCCCATGGGGGAAAAGATCCGTTTCTGGGCTGGGGAGAAAGCCTAGGGCCAGTTAACAAGCCAGTGGCGCCTGCCTCCCTCTCACTGCTCTCCCAAGGGCATGAGCAGCACTGCGGCTCTCCAGGTTGTAAACAAGGCCATGAGCAGGAGCCTCACTTCCCCTAGAGGCTCCACTCCGCAAGGCCCAGCCGCGCCCTAGCGGAGGCCGAGGTTCCCTGAGACAGTAGGCAGACAGGGAGGAAACACGCAGACAGAAGAAGGGAGCAGATGGGTAGCAGGTGACGGATGCGACGTGCCTAGAAATGGAGTCAGTGCATTCCTGGCAGGAATGGGGACAGCCTCTGCTGATTTTGTTTGAAGCCCTTGACACAGGAAGCCTTGAGAGGCTCCTGGCCAAGGAGGGCCGGGGGTGTTGGTGACTTCTTTCACCAAAAAGGCACAGACCGACCTACACTGCTAAGCCAAGTAAAAATTACCCTTTTAGCCGGGCGTGGTGGCGCACGCTTGTAATCCCAGTACTTTGGGAAGTGGAGACCGGAGGATCTGGGTTCGCGGCCAGCCTCAGCTCTCTCTCCCTTTCTCTCTCTCTCTCTCTCTCTCTCTCTCCTTAATGAGGCCCTCCGCAACTTCATGAGACCCGGTTTCAAAATAAAAGTATAAAAATTAGGGCCAGGGGCATAGTGCGGAGGTAGAACGCCCCTGCGTTCAATCCCAGGTACCGCAAAAAAAAAAAAAAATTACCCTTTCACATAAGTAAGCAGTTACAAAAACTTAAATGGCAGAATGTTTCCGAAAAGGAGAAAAACCTCCATTTGTGCATTCATTAACAATAATTTAAATAACTTATGAAGTGTGGTTCTCTGCTTCTTTCCCAAGTTCCCAGTAGATTGTGTCTATTAAAAAGTATCTTCCTCCTAAAGCCGGATCTTTTTGTTGCTGGGCACTTCCTTGAATAAAGCCCGTGCAGGTATTAAAGATGTACGTGGTCGGGTGTGGTGGTGCATGCTTGTAATCCCCGTACTTGGGAGACTGAGACAGGAGGATCGCAGATTCGCAGCCAGCCTCAGATACTTAGTGAGGCCCTCTGCAACTTAGTGACCCCCTGTTTCAAAATAAAGAATAAAAAATAGGGCTGAGGGTGTAGCTCGGAGGTAGAATGCCCCTGGGTTCAATCCCCAGTACCACACACACAAAAACAATAACAACAAAAAAAGAGGCATGTGAGCCCGGCATGCTGGCGCATGCTTGTAATCCCAGTACTTGGGAAGTCGAGACAGGAGGATCCCAGGTTCATGGCCAACCTAATAACTTTGTGAGGCCCTCCGCACTTAGTGAGACCCTGTTCCAAAATAAAAGAATAAAATAGGGCTGGGGGTGTAGCTCAGAGGTAGAATGCCTCTGGCTTCAATTCCCAGCACCACACACACAAAAATAAATAAAATAAAAAATAAAAAGACTCGGGTATGGTTGCCACTAGGAAGTGCCTGTGGACCTTGGCAAATCATTCTCCTAGTTGCTTCTAGTGGGTTCTCTGGGCTAGGTCTGCCAAAGAAAGGGCTTAGGTGGTATTCTAGCTACGCAGCAAGGTGCTTAGACCCTGGTCCTACAGGTAGTCAACCCTGACAGTGGACGAGGTGGAGAACTTCCCCGCTCACTGTTGGTTCTATATTTGAGTTTCCTGAGTACGGTGCTTTGGAGAGGAAGAAAAAGCCATTACTGTGTTATCCTCACCCCCCACCCCATTTTCTGGCACACACACTTAATTGGAAAAGGACATACCTCTCAAGGTGATGGCAAATTGAAGTTAGACTCTGATAGGCCGGGACTGGGGTGGGAAGGGATGTGTAAGCTCTGAGCAGGGAAATTTAAAACAAGTCTAGGTTGGGAAAGAGGAAGGGACTAGGAGGTTCTGGCGACTCTCCCAAAGTTGGCTTTGCCAAATTTCAATGACAAGGGAGGTTGGGCTGGTCACAGACTCCAGGACATGCTTTTTCATCTCTTGACACTGAGGGAGGGGTGGCAATGTGGGGACTTCATCCCTTTTCCCCTGAGGGTAAAGAGAGCTGGCGAGGGTGGTGAGAGACGTGGAGAACAGTGGCAGTGCGGCCGGCAGGACCGGTTACATTACTTCTTTTTTACTTCTGCATAAACGGTTTCTGTGGCTGTTGGGGATGGAGAGGCTGGAGTTGGTTTCTTTAGTTGCTGGGCATTGAAGTTCAGAGAAGAATACTCGATTTCATCCTTCTGAAAAGTATGAGCAGTGATCGATCAGTTAAATTGGTGTTACAGGCCAGAGCCTCACCTGGGCTGGAGTAATTCACCACAGTGCTGTCATCTCTTTGAAACATTTAGCTTTGGAAAGGGCTTCTGTATCTCATTCTCCTCTTGCTAACCTCCTGGTGAATGATCATTAGAAGAGATAAGTTATGCCAGGCACGATGGCACATGCCTGTAATCCCAGTACATGGGAGGCTGAGACAGGAGGATTGGTGGTTCCGGGCCAGTCTCAGCAACTTAGTGAGGCCCTCTGCACCTTAGCTAGACTCTATTTCAAAATAAAAAAAAACACACCGGGCATGGTGGCACATGCCTGTAATCCTAGTACTTGGGAGGCTGAGACAGGAGGATTGCAGGTTCAAGGACAGCCTCATCAAATAGTGAGACTCTCAGCAACCTTGCAAGACCCTGTTTCAAAAGCAAAAAATAAAATAGGGCTGGGGGTGTAGCTCAGAGGTAGAACACCTATGGGTTCATTCCTTGGCACCAATAAAATGAAATGAAATGAAATAAAATAAAATAAAATAAAATAGGGCTGGGAGTGTAGCTCAGAGGTAGAATGCCCTTGGGTTCAATTC
>PVJS01052496.1:0-13595 GCA_004027185.1 Glis glis
GTGTGGTGTGTGTTGGTGAGAGCGTTGTAGTGTGTGGTGCGCGCTGTGTGTGGTGTGTGTGGTGCGTGTTGGTGTGTGTATGGAGTACGCTGTGTGTTGTGGTGTGTGGGTGCGGTGTATGCTGTGTGTTGTGTGTTGGCGTGGGTGTGTGTATGCTCTGTGTGGTGTGTGGTGTGTGTTGGTGTGTGCGTTGTAGTGTGTGGTGCACGCTGTGTGTGGTGTGTGCAGGGGCGTGCGCGCTGGGCGCACTTGTGCAGACAGGCCGGGCCTGGGCTCTTTGATGTTGGGCGGGGGCGTCGGCGCAGCTCGGGGCACAGCTGCCGCGCCAGTGCTCTGCGGCTCAGGAACCGAATCCTGGTGCGGGCTGGAGAAGGGCTGCTGAGGCTCGGCGTCGCAGATCCCTGGGGAAGGGCTTGAAGCCATGCGGCTGGGCGGGGGGGGGCTGTCGCGGCCTGGCGTCCTGCCTGCCCCGGGCGGCTGCGGGCACAGGGAGTCACAGGCAAAGGCGCGGAGAGAAGGCGCGGAGGGTCGTGAGCGAAGCGCACAGGGGCCCTGGGCGCTTGCCCTCCCTCACCCGGGCTTACGCTCAGACATTCTAGAGTGACTCACGCAAGTCAATTAAGCCTTAGCTTTGACTTTTATAAAATACATATATTAACGATCTGTGCAACATACTCCTCCAGGGATGAGGATTTCATGAGAGAATGCTGCACGCTCGGGAGCGGCTGTCCCTGGCTGTGTTTCGGAACTGGGATTTTTGGTTTTCTATTGGCTTTGGAGAGTTTGTTCCTCGTACACTAAAGATAGGCACCTCCAACACTCAGAACCAACTGGCAAGTAATATAGCAGTTCTGTGTTTCTAGAGCTTGTGGACAGTGCTGTGAGACCTGGGACAGTCACTCGGCTTCCTCTGCTCAGGGAGTGGGAAGGGATAGATTGGAAATTTTTGAGCTGCTGATTCCAGCCAGACACCAGGGCTGATGTTTTGCCATGGAGTAGTATTCAAGTAATAAGGGCATGGGGTTTCATGCTGTGTGACCTTGGACAAATTTCTTAAGATCTCTGAGCCTTGGCATTTTCAAATCTCTAAATTGGAGTAAGTAGTAGTACCTGATTTACATCATTATTTAACAATTTAGTGAGATAATGAATAATAAGCTGTAGCACCATACCTAGTACTTAGGCAGTGATAAAAAAAAAAAAAATATATATATATATATATATATATATATATATGCTTTTTGAATAATTCCCCTGCTCCCTGGGTAGGTATTATATTCTTTACAGACAGGTGAAGCAATTTGCCTCACATGACACAGCTCTCATTGACCAACCTAGTGTCTCCACGCCTATGCTGCTTGCGTTCTGCTTGGTCACGTTCTTTGCCCCTTTGTTTTTCATCATGCCACGCTGCCTGTCCTGACGGCCTTTGGAGCCCTCTCCACAAGAGACTGCCAAGTACCAGAGAAACTGTCAACCCCTTAAGCTTTGGTCCTGGAAATATTTTAGGAAGAAGCCTATGAAGAAAGAAGTGGTTCCAGGAGCTGGCACAATAAGATCCCTTCCAGTAGGCTGGAAGAATCCTACATGACATTTGGGGGATGGAGAATTTGTTGCTGAGTATGACCCAACCTGACAGCTAGACACTGTGAGTGCCCTCACTCACTAGAGCCCACTGCACTCACACAGGCCTCTGTGCCTTTGCATAGCTGCTCCCTCTGCTAGGAATACCCTTCCTCCAACCTATCATCACTGTCCCCACCTTGGGGCTTCTTCCAGTACTCAGCTTCCATCCCATTCTGAATGTGTTTCTCTTGTAACATTTATTACATTGATCTAAGGATTTGTTTATATGTCTGTTCCCTGCCCCTGGATTGTGCACTGCCAAGGACAAATGCCCTGTTCCACTCATTGCTCTTTTCCAGACACCTGGCAGGACCCCAATCAGGGAAGCACTGCCAAAGCATGTTGGCAACATATCATGTTCATATAACACTCACAGTGTTGGTGGTGGCTGTGATGGTCTGGATTTAGAACATCCCCCTAGCCCTCATGAAACAAGACAGAAATGTTGGAGGTAGGGCTTGGTTGCTAAAGAAGGGTCCCTGAGGGTGTAGCCTTGGGGATTATATAAAGTTGCTCCTCCCCTTACTCTTTCTTGCTCATGGTGAGATGTGAGGAGCAGAGCCCTCACTCTTTCCCTCTCTCTGCTTCCCACTGCCATGTTCTGATATCCACAGACCAAACCTACATGGACTGAACCCTGTGAGAAAATAAATCTTCCTTCCTCTAAGTTGTGTGTGGTCAGGCTTATTGGGTTATAACAGTGAGAATGTTGACTGAAACAGAAATTGATACCAGGAGTGGGGTCACTGCTGTATCTAAATTCGACCATGTGTTTTGTGAGTCTTTGGAACTGGTTTGTGAGAGGATGTTGGAAGGTCCAGAATGTGGATAGAAAGGCAGACAGTAGAGACTGTGCTCAGGAGATTTCAGAGGGCAAAAAGGACTCCACAGAAAAATAGAATAGAGGCCACATGTGTTACATTCTGGCAAAGAACTTATTGGCATTTTGCCCAAATCTCGAAACTTTGTGTGAGGCCAATTTTAAGATGATGGACTGATTAAGCTGGTGAAAGAAATCTCAAAAGAGCAAAGTATCCAAATTGCATTATGGATATTGATGTCTACATTCAGCCAATTATACAGTGAATTTCAGAAGCAAAAAGCAAAACATAGAGACTATAGATTTGCAGTTTGGCCAGAAATGCATGTGTAAAGCTGGGGCACAGAGAGATGGTGTTGTGGAAGGAAGTAAGATGGCTAAAGGGAAGTCAAATGCTTTGCTTAGAAACAAAGGAATGTGGTCAGGGCAGTTGAAACTGGCCCAAGAGCGGCCATGATGGAGGTAGGCCCAGCCATAGGCATGATGGAGGAGGGTCCAGCAGCAGTCACAGTGGAGGTAGGCCTAGTAGCCATGATTGAAAAGGACCCAGCAAGTCAGGCATGGTGGCACACGCTTGTAATCTCAGTACTTGGGAGGCTGAGACAGGAGGATCCGGGTTAGCAGCCAGCCTCAGCTACTTAGTGAGGCCCTCCGCAACTTAATGAGACCCTGTTTCAAGATAAAGAATAAAAAATAGGGCTGGGGATGTAGCTTGGAGGTAGAATGTACTCATGGGTTCAATTCCCAGTGCTGCAAAAAAAAAAAAAAGGACCCAGCAATAGTGATTAAAGAGGGCATGATTACCTTTCCTACTGGAGGTCGTTCTTGGTGCTCATGTAATGTTGGCTTTGCTGGAAAAAGGGGACAATGGAGGCTTCCCCCAGATTTCAAAGGAAGTCCTGGAAAGCCAGGCAATGTGAGGCAGGAATTTCTGCAAGCAGGCCCAAATGGGGCAATTTGTACAACTGTGAGGGTGAAGCCAAGGTTTCAAGGAAAAGCCCTGAGATTTAGAAGTGCCAGCAATGTGGAATGACTACAAGGCAAGGCCGCATGCTGCAAGCCATGGAGACAGGCTAGAAAAGCCAGAATGCTGCCCATTGGAATCAACCAGGCCATAGGGGTGGGGCTGCCAACACCCCATGGAGATCATGTCTCACCACCATGTGCTCCAAATGCCAGAAATGGAGCTGCAGGATCAAATGCTTGCCCTGGGGGATTTGAATACTGTTTGGGTCCATTCCTTCTTTCTATGACCATATTCCACCCTTTTGGAATGCAAATGTTTACTCTGTGCCATTGTAGATTGGATGCATGTAACTTGCTTTTTGTTTTTACAGGGACTCATAGCCAAGAGTTTACCTTGAGTCTTGGAGGAGATTTTACTTTTGCGATGCTAAAACTGTTAAGATTATGAAACTCTTGGAGATGAACTAAATGCATTTTGCATTGTGAGGTGGTTGTGAGAGGCACAGTATAATGGTTTGGATTTAGAATGTCCACCAGCTCTCATGGAAACAAGGCAGCAGTGTTGGAGGTGGGGCTTGGTTGCTAAGGAGGAGTCCCTGGGGGCATGGCCTTGGAATTATAAAACATCATCCCTTCCCTTGCTCTTTCTTGCTTCCAGCCTCCGTGATGTGAGGAGCAAAACCCTTGCACTCTCCCTCTCTCTGCTTCCTGCTTCCATTCCCTGAGTTCTGCAGACCCAGCCTCACATGGACTGAACCCTGAAATCTCCAGAATTGTGAGAAAATAACTAAGTTGTGTGTAGTCAGGCTTATTGGGTTATAGCAATAACCCAATAATGTTGACTGAAACACTGGCACTGATGTTATACAGGTACTAGGTGGATGTTCCTGGCACAGAGCCTCACAAGGCACAGGCTTAGGGACACAGGGTACATCGGTCAGTATCTCCAAAGAAAGCAGAAGCCCCTTCAGGTGTTCACAGCAAAGGAGATCTAATGCAGAGATTGGTTTCATGGGTGTTGCAGGACCTAAAAAGCCAAACAGAAGCCAGGTGCTGTGGTGCTTGCCTGTGATCCCAGTACTTGGGAGACTGAGACAGGAGGATCTCAAGTTTGAGGCTAGCCTCAGTACCTTAGCAAGATCCTCAGCAATATAGTGAGATCCTGTTTTGAAATAAATAAAAAGAGCTGGGGGTATAGCTTAGGGGTAAAACACCCCTGGGTTCAATCCCCAGCACCAAACACACACACACACACACACACACACACACACACACACGACTACAAGCTGGGTGTGATGGTGCACATCTATAATTCCAAGCTGAGATAGGAGGATTGCCTCCTCAACTCAGCAAGACCCTGTCTCAAAATAAAAAATAAAAAGGGATGGGGGTATATCTCAGTAGTAGAGAACCCCTGGGTTCAATCTGCAGTATCACACACATAAACATAAAAGAAGCCAAACAGAAGAAAAGAGAAATAAGCCAGAAATTAGCTATGACTAGGAGCCCTAATACTGGAGAGACTAAAGGAGGAGGTGGGAATTCCCAAAACTCAAGAACAGAGACCACCTGAGAGAGGGAGGATCCTAGAGGGTGGGCCTGTGGGAGCAGGGGCCACCTAAGACCTTCAGCCAGGCCAGAGACAGAGGTCTTGGGGAGAGAGAGGTGTCTCCTCCCACCCTGAAACCTCTGGCCATTGTCCCTGTGGCTAACCCTGCTGAAGGCAACGGGAGCAGGAGCCTGGACAAGACCTTCATAAGGTAAGCCCCTCCCATACAGAACGTAGCCTTGGAAGGATGGAGATGGGTCACAGATGGCATTTCCCTTGGTATGAGGAGGGCTACTGTAGAGGGCATTCAAGGCCAGCCTGAGAGCAGACTGAGGGGATGGAAGGGAAAGTCTTGTAAGCTCACTGGTTTCAGGGAAGGTAGATGGGTTAGTTATCTCTTGCAGCATAGCAGGGAGAAATCAAGTGGGTAAATGATGCTCATTTACTATCTCCAGTCTCGGTGGGTCAGGAGTCTGGGCACAGCATGCTAGACTGGGTCCTTGTTCAAGGTGTTGCAATAAAGATACTGGTCAAGCTGCATTTTCATCTAGAGACTCAACTGGGGGGAAAATCTCCTGAAAGTTCATTTGGACTATTGGCAGAATTCATTTCCTTGTAGTTGTATGGCCTCAGGTTTTTGCTGGCTTTCTGCTAGAGACCCCCTTTAGGTCCTAGAGCTGCCCGCAGTTCTATGCCCTGTGGGCTTCTCCAACATGGTCACTTGTCCGTTAAGCCACCAAGGAGAACCTCTAGCTCCAGTCCGACAAGAGGAAGTCTTCTATGACACAACATAATCAGGTGTGTGACATCTCATCATCTCTGCAGTATTCTGTTGGTTTGGATCAAGTCTCGGGTGCTGCTTGCACCCAGCAAGGGGACTGCACAAGGACAGGAACCCACAGGGCAGGGCTCGCTGGGGGCACCTACGAGTTATCCACAGCAGTACAGCACACAATGAAGCTCTGTGCACCTTGGTTCTGATTTTCTTCTTCTGTAGATAGGAATTCTTCAGAGTGCTCACTAAAGAGTAAAATGCTAGGAACCATCTTGTGAATGTTTTATGGTCTGGCTGAGAGGATTAGTATTAAAATCCATGGGCACTGCAATTAGTGAAAGCTCAGAGGTGGTATAGAAAATTTGCTAGAGCATATCCAATGCCAAATGAAACCTCAACTTTTAATTTGGACTATGCAAATACATATTAAAAGCTTTAATATATTGCAAGATCTTTCCAAAAAGTCCCAGTTCTAGGAATTTATTCAAAGAAAGATATGGATGTGTGCAGAGATTTAACTACAAACTGTTAACCAGAGTATTGCTTATTGTTAAAAAAAGAAACCACCCATAAACAACAACCTTACTGATTTATAATAGGAGGTTGGATATATATATATATATATATATATATATATATATCTTTATGACACATCATAAAGCTATGATATGTTCATGAAATAAAATACTATTCCTTCTTTGGATGAAGAAGAATACTGAGGTACATGGGAAAATGTTTTCTATGCAATGCTAAGAAGAATGATCTTTAAACACTATCTGCACCATGATCACTGTCTGATTTTTTGTTTTGTTTTTGTTTTTCTGCTTTGCTTTAGCTAATTTGAGCATGGATAAAAGATTGGAAAGATTTACGCACAATTTTAACAATGATGATATCTTTGGGTAATAAAATCAGGTGAGATATTTATTTTTCCTTATTATGGTTTCTAGATTTCATACTGCAAACATTTATTACTTTTATAAAAGAAAAATGTTAATTTTAAACATCTTAAGTTTTCATAATTAAATACTAGGAGCAAAGGGCATATTAAAAGCAACGTCAGTAATTACTGTCTTGCAGCTTTGTGTTACAGGAAGAGGTACATTTGGGACATGGATCCCCTATTTGCTAACTCGACTGCCGTAAGCAAATTACTTATTCTCACTAACTCCAGTTTCCTCATGTGTGAAAAAAATACCATTCTTTCTGTCTAGCTCATAGTAGTGTCCACTCTAATGATTAAGTAGATTAAGATAATGTGTAAGAAGGGGCTGGCTATACTCTAAGGCATAAGTAATAAGTATTTTTTGTCTGTGACTTATTCAAATTAAATAGGATATATCATACAGAGAATGAGGGGGTACGTGATGGCTCCAGATGTCATGGAACATTATTCTGTGGAAGGGTTGTATTCAATTGCAATCTCACCTGGCATTTGTAATCTCCATTTCCCTTAGCTAGCTGTTTCATTTTGAGTATATTAATTACCTCTCTGAATTTTCTATCCTGCCAAACTTTGTAAGGTAAGGTTTATGTGTTTCCTAAATGTCTGTTTCTGCCATGAGACTTATAATCTCTAGAGATTTTTCCAAATCTAATATTCTATAATTTGGGGAGAAGACATTTTCACGAGTAGAGCATAGCCAAACTATGTCCATCAACATGGTGGAAAGTAGGAATCAGAGTTTTCCACCGTGAGGACTGGTTACATTCCTAGGTGAGAAAAGAGTGAGGATACAGGTGGGTTACCAGTGACCTAGTCACAAACCTCTGGAAGCCTTGCTGCCTTGGTGGAACGACAGCATTGGGGAACTTGAAGAACCTGGCTTTGGCCGTCAGCTGACTAGGCCTGAACACCCATGTCATCTGGGGCAAGGTATTCGTTTTCCTGAGTCTCACTTTCTTCCTCTTAATCAGCAAGGTTGCTTTTAATATACCCATTGTTTCTAATATTTGATTATGAAAACATAGATATTTAAAATTAACATTTTTCTTTTGTAAAAGTAATAAATGTTTATGGTAGAAAATCTAAAAAGCATAATAAAGAAAAAAATCACATCTGATTTTATTACCCAAAGATATCATATGACACTGAAACTTCCCACGGCACTTACCGAACATGATATTGTGAGAACTGGGAACTAGCACAGGGACTGGCACGTGGTAGACAGTCAGCCATCAGCAGGCTTTGGATTAGTTGGAATATAGCAAGAGAGAATACTCTTGATTTGGTTCAGTTCCTCTTTACTCCTGGGTCAAGAATAAGACATCATAATCTAAGATGTTTTCTTCTCATGACTCAGTACTGTTTGGTGATGCCCACGTTTTCCAGGGTTATTGTTTGAGTTCATTGCCACACCCAGATAGCTATCAAATTCCAAATCTGTAGAGAAGTATGTTAAAATAAAATACCATGTGACTTAACGGAATTCCAATAGGTGAAGGCTTGTTTCTGTTCTTACTTAAAGACATTTTCTTGAGCTTCTCCTCAATGTTCTTACTTGAGCTTTTCTACAATATTCAGATGTGGAAATATCAAATCTATTGCCATGAACATTAAACAGTGGATTAAATTCTTCCCTTATTCATTGTCCCAAAGTGAGTTGAGTGGAGAACCATGATAAATTAGTGGCTTGATGAGCAAAGATAGAATATGATGTTACTTCTATTGATAAATGAAGTTGTTCTCATTCAGTCATATCATCTGTCCCAACAGGGCTTAGACTAGGGTGGGGCAGGGACCGATCCTTCCTTTTCTTTTTTCCTTACTGGGGATTGAACCCAGGGACATTCTACCTCCAAGCTATACCCACAGTCCTTTTTTTTTTTTAATTTTGAAACAGGGTTTCACTAAGTTGCTGAGGGTCTCCCCAAGTTGCCGAAGCTGGCCTCAAACCTGTGATCCTCCTGTCTCAGCCTCCCAAGTACTGAAATTATAGGCGTGCACCATGGCACCTGGCACAATGTTTCTTAAGAGAACAAAGTCTCCCAGTTACCTGGGACCAGGACAACTACACCAATTTCTTTTCCTGTCCTTTTGCTGGATAGTTCCAGTGACCAGGGTTTTTGCAGGGACAGCCAGGCAGTCTGTCCGTTGGCATGGAAGAATGTGCGAATCTTGGTGTGCAGATTGTATCCTCCACTGCTATTAGTGAACAAGAAAAAGGACCCTGAGCTATACTAAATCAACTTGGGCAATTTGTAGCAGAGATTGGATTGAAATATCTGAGAAGTGCTTGTAGAATAAAATCATATTTTGCAACAAGCAGATCCTGTGAGCTAAAGATCCTAAAGTGAATTTATCTTGAGAAAGACTAAGTTAAGGGCTTTCCTCCTATGAAAGAATGAACTTTGTATTTTTCCTAAATGTCAGGGCAATTTCTTCCAAGGAACTTGTTTTCATATGGAGAATTACAGAAAAGATCCCCTTTAAATATTAATCAATGAGCCGGGCGTGGTGGCGCACGCTTGTAATCCCAGTACTTTGGGAGGCGAAGACCGGAGGATCCGGGTTCGTGGCCAGCCTCAGCTCTCTCTCTATCTCTCTTTCTCTCTTACTCTCTCCTTAGTGAGGCCCTCCGCAACTTCGTGAGACCCGGTTTCAAAATAAAGTATAAAAAATAGGGCCGGGGACGTAGCGCAGAGGTAGAACACCCCTGTGTTCAATCCCTGGTACCGCAAAAAAATATATATTAATCAATGAATTAGTTTATTTTTATTATTTTATTAGGTTGTTTCCTTTTATTTATTATAAAAGCAATACATGCTCACATTAAGTAATGTATTTTCAAACAAACTCATTAGGAACTGAAATGGAAAGAAAGAGTCCTCTCTTCATTCCCATTGACCCTCACAGCCAGCCATCCCCCTCCCTAGAGGAGATCTCTGTTAGGTGTGGGTGCGGGTGTGGTGACACACGCCTTTAATCCCAGTACTTGTGAGACTGAGACAGGAGGATCGCAGTTTCAAGGCCAGCCTCAGCAACTTCACAAAAACCTGTTTCAAAATAAAAAATAAATAGGGGTAGGGGTATAGCTTGGATGTAGAACGCTCCTGAGTTCAATCCCCAGTACCAAAAAAAAAAAAAAAGCTAGCTGTGTGACCTTTCAGAAGGTTTGGTGTTTATATAACATGCATATATGATATTATACATCAAGGTTTTTAACAGAACTTTGAATTTGAGGTAATCGTATATCCGTATACAGTTATAAGAAATAATACAGAAAAATCCTGTGTACCTTTGACTCAGTCTCCCCCAGTGGTACCATCTTGCCAAACAATGGCGTGACATCCCAACCAGGACACCAACATTAAGACAGTCAAAAGGCACAGCATTTCCATCTACATGACCCTCCTGTGGCCACTTTGTAGCTACTTTCTTCCCCAACTACCCCCTCATTAAACTCTGGCAACACTGTGTTTCCTATTTATATAATTTTGTCATTTAAAGAATATCATATAAACAGAATCATACAGTATGAAACATTTTGGGTTGGCTTTTTCACATGACATAATTCCCTAGAGATTCATCCAGGTTGTCCTGTGTATCATTATTTTGTTCCTTGTTATTGCTAAGTGCTATTCCATGATATGGATAACTTATTAAGCCAGTTACCTGTCAAAGAACATGTAAGTTCCTTATAGGTTTCAGACTTTTAGTAATGAAGCTGCTATAAACATCATGTGCAGGTTTTAATGTGGACACACATTTTCATTTCTTAGGGATTAATGCCCAGGAGTGCAATTTCTGGGTCATATGGTAGTTGCACATTTTATTCAAGAAACTGACAGAGCCGGGCGTGGTGGCGCACGCTTGTAATCCCAATACTTGGAAGGATGAGACAGGAAGATCGCAGGTTCATGGCCAGCCTCAGCTACTTAGTGAGGCCCTCTGCAACTTAGTGAGACCCTGTTTCAAATTAAAGAATAAAAATAGGGCTGGGGGTGTAGCTCAGAGGTAGAATGCCCCTGAGTTCAATCCCAGTACTGCAAAAATAAACCTGCCAAACTATTTTCCAGAGTGGCTATACTATTTTACATTCCTACCAGTAACATGAATGATCTGGTTTCTCCACATCCTCATCAGCATTTGTTGCTGTCACTATTTTTTATTTTCTCCGTTTTGATAGGTGTGTAGTAATAACTCACTGTGGTCTTAATGTGCATTTCCCTAATGGTAAATGATGCTGAACATCATTATGTGCCCATTTACTATAAAAGTACATGTCTTTCCTATTTCTCAGTAAATATTTCTGCATGCCTTTTGAACATTTTCTAATTGGATTGTTCTTTTCCAGTTGTGCTTTGAGAGTTCATTATTCAAGTCTTTTGTCGGCTGTGTAGATCGCAAACATTTTCTCCCAGTCTCTTGTTTGTCTTATTTGCAGAGCCAAGTTTTAAATTTTAATGAAACCCAAGTTACCAATTTTTCCTTCGGTGTGAAGTCTAAGAACATATTGTGTAGTGCTAGATCCCCCAACATTTCTATTTTGTTTTAAAAATTTTAAACCAGGCATGGTGGCACACACTTGTAATCCCAGTACTTGAGAGACTGAGACAGGAGGATTACAAATTGGAGGCCAGCCTCAGCAACTTCATGAGACCTTGTTTTTAAATAAAACTTAAAGTGGGGGGTATAGCTGGCTGGGAGTATAGCTCAGAGGTAGATGTCCCTGGGCTGAATCCCAGTACCACAAAAAATTATTTTTTTGTCTTCCATATGTCTGTGACCCATTTTGAATTATTAATTTATATAAAACATGTTAGACTTAGGCTGAGGGTTTTGTTGTTTTGTTTTGTTTTGTTTTGTCTGTGGATGCCCAAGTGCTCCAGCTCCATCTGTTTAAAAAGCCAATCCTTCCTCCATTGAATTAATTTTGCTCCTTCATCAAAAATCACTTGGCACATTTATGTAGGTCTATTGCTGGGTTTCCTATTCTGTATCTCTTCTTTATGTAGCTATCTATTTGCCAATACCATAATCTTCATTACTGGAGCAGTCTTAAAAGAGGGCAGGCTGATTCTTTCCATTAAATTCTTCATTTCCAAAAATGTTTTAGCTATTCTACTTCCTTTGTCTTACCAGATAAACTTTATAATAACCTTATCTATATGTACAAAAAATCTTGCTAGGTTTTGGTAGTAATAAACCTGTATATAAGCCGGTGTGGTGGCGCACGCTTGTAATCCCAGTACTTTGGGAGGCAGAGACTGAAGGATCCAGGTTCGCGGCCAGCCTCAGCTCTCTATCTCTCTCTCTCTTTCTCTCTCTCTCTCTCCCTGCCTCTCTCTCTCTCTCTCTACTTAGTGAGGCCCTCCACAACTTCGTGAGACCTGGTTTCAAAATAAAGTATAAAAAAAAATAGGGCCGGGGGTGTAGCGCGGAGGTAGAACGCCCCTGGGTTCATTCCCCGGTACCGCAAAAAAAAATAATAATAAATAAATAAATAAATAAACCTGTATATAAATTGGGGAAATTTTTAAATCTTTATTATGTTGAGGCTTCCAAAGAATGTGAATACATTGCGCCTCACCATTTACTTAGATCTTTGATGTCTTTTATCAGCATCTTGCAGTTTTTAGCATAAAGGCCTGTGCATGTTTTATTAGATTTAACCTTAATATTTCATATTTTTGTGATTGTAAATAGTATTGCATTCTCAATTTTAGTCTTTATGTATTTATGAGTAGTATATAGAAATACAGTCAATTTTCATGTATTTATCTTTATCCTAAAATCTTGTTAAATTCACTTAGTAATTCTAGGCAGAATTCTTTTATTCTATTGTAGACATCAAAAGATAAGCCTACAGCTAACATTACAGTCACCATTAACTATAATGGTAGTTGCAGGTTTCATGAAGAAGTTCTTCATCAAGTTGAAGAGGTTCCCTTTTATTCTTAGTTGTCTGAGAGTTTTTATGATGTATGGTGTTGAATTTTGGCAAACATTTTCTTTCTTCATTGATTAGTATAATGTGATTTTTTTCTTTGGCTCATCAAGATGATGAATCATGATTGATTTTTCAATTATTGCATTTAAAATTCCTTGAATTCTGTAACAAACCCCACTTGGTCCTGGCATATAATTCTTTTGCTATTTAGTAATATGTGATCAAGTACTTTAGCATTTGTGCTTATAAAGAATATTGGTCAATGGTTTTCTCTCTCTTTTTTTGTTCTAACATTGTCTAGTTTTGATATCAGGGTAATACTGGCTTCATAAAATGAATTGGAAAGTCTTTCCTCCTATTTTCTGGAGGCAGTTGCATGGAATTGGTCTTAATTCTTCTTTAAATATTTAGTGGAATCCTCCAGTGAAACCATCTGGATCTGGAGATTTATTTGTTGGAGGTTTTTAAATGACAAATTTAATTTCCCTAACAGAGTCTACTAAAGTCTCTATTTCATATTGAGTGAGATGTAGTAGTTTGTATTTTCAAGGAATTGGCCTATTCATCTAAGTTGTCAAATTAATGCATAGAATTATTCATAGTATTCCCTTATTGTCTTCTGATGTCTACAGGGTTTGTAGTGATATCCCCCTTTTCATTCCTGATACTGATTTTACTTTCCAAGTATTTGGTGATTTACCTCGTACCTTTCTGTTATTGATTTCTATATAAATTCTATTATATCAGAAAATATATTTTATGATATGTCAGCCTTCAATAAGAGAAGCAGATATATGTATACCTATGCATGTTTTTATATCTATTAACATATTCATGTTATCTGTAGCTTTTTTTTTTTTTGCGGTACCAGGGATTGAACGCAGGGGCGTTCTACCTCCACGCTACGCCCCCGGCCCTATTTTTTATACTTTATTTTGAAACCGGGTCTCACGAAGTTGCAGAGGG
>PVJS01052497.1:0-13598 GCA_004027185.1 Glis glis
TGTGTGTGTGTGTGTGTTACTGGGGATTGAACCCAGGGGCATTCTACCTCTGAGCTACACCCCAGCCCTATTTTTTTATTCTTTATTTTGAAACAAGGTCTCACTAAGTTGTGGAGGGCCTCACTAAGTAGCTGAGGCTGGCCATGAACCTGAATCCCCTGAATCCTCTGGTTTCAGCCTCCCAAGTACTGGGATTACAAGCGTATGCCACTACGCCCTGCTGACATTGAGGAGGTCTGAGGTTAGGCTGGCAAATGGATTCGTGAAATGTGATTCCCAGGACGTTAAACAATTACCCTTAGATGTGAAAGTGCAATAGAGGAAATAGAGGGTGTTACTTCAGGGTGCACAAGGCAATGGTGTTTGTTTCTGTATACCTCGTATTTTACAACCCATTTCCAGCACCTGTCTTTACAGTATCATCTGGGGCATACACCAGTAAGTACCCTTTGCCCTGTTTCATTTCGCCTTATGACTCTGCCATATTGCAGGTATCTCGGATCTTTACGTAAGTCAAGCCCTTTGGGGAGTCTAGTTTTTCCATACTTTTCTCTCTGCTGGGAAATTTTGTTTCTTTCTTTCCCAAACTCTTTCTCCCAACTGCAGTTATAAAATTATATTCAATTTTGTCTATCTGTGAAGTCAGTCATACTTTTTTGCCCTGTAATGTTTGGTGCATGACTCTTTCAGTAAACAAACATGCTGCTTTTCTCCCTTTTTCTTCTTTGGCCTCCTTTAACCTACCACAAGAATTAACAGACTTTTTCTGTAAAGAGCAAGATAGTAAATATTTCCGGTTTTGCAGACCGTATGGTGTTTGTCTCAATAACATAACTCTGCTCTTGTAACACAGAAGCAGTCATAGGCAGTAAGTAAATGAATGAGCATAGCTGTGTCCCAGTAATGCTCTACTTAGAGATACTGAAAATCGAATTTCCTATGATGTTTACCTGTCACAGGTGCTATTCTTTGATCCCCCCCCAGCCATTTCAAAATGTAGAAACACTGTTAACTCATGGACTGGGTACAGGCTGTGGGCTGGAGTTAGCCCCCACTTCCTCTTCCATGTGGTTTGCAGACCCTGAATCTGTCAGAACTGTGAGGAAGCCTTGACAGAGGAATTTGCGGGGAGATAATACTGATTATAATGTTTCCATTAGTGATAGAGAAGCAGATACACATAAGACAGTCTTTTTTCATGAAGGATCTCATGGACAAGTTCAAGATTAAGACATACAAACAGATAATGGTGACAAGATATGGTTACTGAAATTATAGTTATATATATGTATATTATATATTATATTATATGTATATATATATATATATATATATATATTGTGTATACAGGTAGAACAAAGGAGTGGTAATCATCTCTGCTGGGTGGACCAGTAGTGAGCACAGATAATCATCTTTTACAGGTAGGGAACGTATTTTGAGCTAAGAGCCTTTACGATAATCTTTCAAGGATGCTAAGAAGGTGACTGACCACATCTGTTACCAGGATGGCTCTGAACATCAGGATGATGCAATTTCTTTCTTTTATAGAATATAATCTTAATTTATTCCTCACAGAAGTCAACATGTTTGTAAATTAGGTCTGTACGTGTAAAAATAAAATTTCAAGGTTACTTTACCTGCTATCCAATAAAACAGAATTATTTATTCTGCAGAATATTTAGTGCCTTTTCCGGGCCGTGTTGTGAATTGTTTTACTAACTACAAATATTTGGCATTAATGGTAACATTAGGTAAGTAATGGATTTTTTTTAAATGGACTGGTTCTTTTCAGAAAAGTACTACTTTTAACAAAGGCAAGAACTATAATGATATAAATGTCTTCCTAGATTAAAAAAATGTAAACTATGCTTTACAGTTACCAAATTTCTTGTTATTTCATTTTCAATTTCCCTAATTGCTTTTCCTTAATTGCTTTGTTCTTTTTTCATGAATATGATATTTTCTGTTATTCCTTTGCAGATATTAGTTATACTAATTTTATATACATTAGTGATCAGAATGTATAATTACTTAACATTTACCAGGCACCGTTTTCAGTTTTACGTTTGTTTATTCTTCTGGTCATTTTAACAACCCAGAGAAGTGGGTACTGTTATTATTCTATTTTATTTTATTTTATTTTATTTTATTTGCGGTACTGGGGATTGAACCCAGGAGCATTCTACTGCCGAGCTACACCCCCAGCCCTATTTTTTATTCTTTATTTTTGAAACAGGGTCTCGCTACGTTGCAGAGGTCCTCACTAAGTAGCTGAGGCTGGCCGCGAACCTGCGATCCTCCTGTCTCAGCCTCTCAAGTACTAGGATTACAAGCATGCGCCACCACGCCCGGCACTTATTCTATTTTATAGATGACAAAACTTAATGCACAAAAATGTTAAATAATTTGCCCAAGATCTCCCAGCTGTTAAGTGGCAGATACAGGATTCATGTTTAGTCAGTTTAGCTCCAGAAGCCACATCCATAACTACTGCAATATCATCAATTCCTCTGCCTGTTGATTTTGGTACCTCTGCTGTATTGGTTGCTGGTATTGTTTTTGGTTGCAAGAAGTAGAATCTGATTCTAGCCCACTTAATGAAAATGAAAATACATTGGGAAGATAATAAGGCATGTCACACGCCCCAGGGAAGAACAATCCAGTAATAACTATTGCCCAGTAAGAGAAAGTTTAGTAGCAGGATGTATATATTTTCTTAATTGTTGTCATCATGTAACTCATTTTCCATACTTCCAGCCTCAGAGTCTCTTGGTTAAAAATTCCAAGCTGGGTATGGTGGTGCACACTTGTAATTCTGGTATTTGGGAGGCTGAGGCAGGAGGATCTCAGGTTGGAGGCTAGCCTTAGCAACTTAGTGAGACCCTCTTAGTGGGACCCTGTTTAAAATAAAAAATAAAAGCCAGACATGGTGGTGCACACTTGTAATCCCAGTACTTGGGAGGCTGAGACAGAAGGATCTGGGTTCATGGCCAGCCTCAGCTACTTAGTGAGGCCCTCCACAACTTACTGAGACCCTGTTTCAAAATAAAGAATAAAAAATCGGGCTGGGGGTGGAGCTCGGAGGTAGAATGCCCCTGGGTTCAATCTCCAGTACCACAAATAATAAATAAATAAATAAATAAATAAATAAATAAATAAATACATAAATAAATAGGCATGCGGTGTAGCTCAGAGGTAGAATGCCTCTGGGTTCAACCCTCAGTATGAAAAAAAAATTGTTTTTCATACTGCCTGGAGAGAATTCAACCAGTATAGCTCGGGCAGTGTGGAGGAGGGGGCAGTGGTGGGGACGGTTTGTGTGTGAGTTGAGGTGGTGGATGGGGAATGGAATTGAGTTCTGTTTTAGAAAGCTCTGAGCAGGGTTGGAGTGGGTGGGCAGGTTAATGAACTTCAAGTTTGAGTGCAGGAAGCAATTCTCAAGGAAGTAAAAGTAAAATGAATCCATTAGCTAGCCTATGAAGGATCTGTTATCTAAAAATGAAAAATTAAACTCTCAATATTCAATTTGAATGAATAATTTATTGGCATCTCCTAGATCAATGTGTTTTGGCAGGCAGCTTGAGAATGTTCGTGCCACATTGGTTAGTGTTTCTGTGTGTGTTTTGTAGCACATCATCTCTGAATGAGTGTGGTTTTTCCTTTTTTAATTTTTCTTGCCTAGAGATAATTATCAGTCGACTCTTGACTGCTTTTGGTTTTTAATTTTCTCATTTAATATTTTACAATATATCTCATTGTTTAATTCTTTTTCATTCCTATTAAGTAATAAATATTAATGAGAAAATAGAATAAAGCATAAAGAGCCAGGGGCAGTGGTAGATGCCTGTAATCCCCTCTACTTGGGAGGCTGAGGCTGGAGAGTCACCAAGTTCCAGACCAGCTTGGGCATATAGCAAGACTCTGTCTCAAAAAGGGCCAGGGTGTAACTCAGTGGTAGAACAACCCTGGGTTTGATGCCCAATACTGCAAAAACAAACTAAAAAAAAAGGGGGGGGGATGATAAAAATTGTAATCCAATTGTTAATTTAAAAAAAACCTTTAGCCAGGCGTGGTGGTACATGCTTGTAATCCCAGTACTTGGAAGGCTGAGAAAGGAGGATCGCAGGTTTGAGGCCAGCCTCAGCTACTTAGTGAGGCCCTCCGCAACTTAGTGAGATCCTGTTTCAAAATAAAGAACAAAAAAATAGGGCTGGGGGTGTAGCTCAGAGGTAGAATGCCTCCGGGTTCAATCCCCAGTACCGCACTCACACACACACACACACACAAAAGAAAAAAACAACCTTTTTAGTTCTCTGGTGTGTCTTCTGTTTTTATAAAGAGGATGCCCATTTATACCAAACCTTAGTGCTGGGCTCTGTGCCAGCAGGGACCAATGTGATAAAAAAAAATGCTCTGGAGACTTCATTCCTGTCCCAAAGAGGTGAGAGGGGAGAAGGCGAGAGAGCCAAACTCCCCAGTCAAACTTGGCTCTTCCTTTTATTACAGGCTTACAGAGTTAAGTTTGGGTCATTAAATCATCCTCTCTGGCCCAGGAGTAGAGCACTGGGTTAGGGAGGGTTAGGAAGGGTTTAGTTGGTCTCTGGCAGTTTTGCAGGTGGGCAGAGGTTGCTGTCTTCAGCTCTCCCCTTGGGGTGGTCTTCCACCCTTAAGCAAAGCCAGCAAGAGGTGTCGTAAAACAGGAGGAAATGGCTTAGAGGGCGAAGGGGTATCGAGGTCACCGCCTTTAGTTCCCTTAAGAAACGCAGTCTTCTGCCAAAGCAGGCAAGAAACTATAAATCCTTACGCCAATTATTTTTAGACTTAGAACAGTTTCCCACACTTTAGTTATGTATTTACTTTTTTGGAGGAAAAAAAAACTGCCTGTGAAAAATTGCTTGCTTTTTTTTTTTATCTAAGTGGAGACAGTCAGCAAGCTTGGAACAGATTGTCTTTGTTTTGGAGAGGAGTCATGTGAGTGGCCCCATTAGGTAGGTTTATATAAAACAAGGCAGTAACAATTGTTCTGGAAGAAGGTTTAACAGGACCTGTTTTGTCTCTCTCTCAAGCTGCCCTTTCAGTACCTCTCGGGATGCCGAGATGCGAGGCTGCTAGGGCGAGCAAATCTGAACAGGTGCCGTGGAGATGATATTTAAGATTCTGGTCACTTCTCTCTTGAGAGAAGCGGTGACAAAACCTCTTTGAAGACTTGAGACATTGCAGTAGAGGTCCACGAGCAGAGAGAGTTCCAGGGGCTTTCGGAGAGGGTAAACATACCTTAGAAGACAGATACCTACTGAGCCTATGATAGGTGCAGTGATTTACTTCATACAGTTTTTATTTTTTAAAAATAATTTATTGAGATAAAATTCGTTTCTACCACTCCAAAATGAAGTTCCTTATCCATTCAGAAGTTATTCCCTGTGTTCTTTAACCCCCAGCTTCCAGCTTCTGGCAGCCACCAATCTGCATTCTGTTTCTATGGATTGGTCTATTCTGGAAATTTCATGTAAATGGAACCATATAATACTTGACTTTTTATGTCTGACCTCTTCGCTTACCATAATATTTCGGAGGTTCGTCTACATTGTAGCATCTAACAGTGCTTCATTCCTTTTTATGGCTGAATAATATTTAATTATGTACATCTGTCACAACTTGTTTGTATTGATCTGTTGATAGTACGGGGTTCACGCATGTTCATAGTAGCCCTGTACATATTAGCCAAAACAACCCAAATACCTATTTTCAGTTCTTTTGGGTATATTCCTAGGAGTGAAATTGTGGGGTCATACGGTAATTCCATGTTTAATTTTTTGAGGAAGTGTCAAGCTGTTTTTTCTCAGTATGAGTATTCCAGTTTCTCCACAGAATTTCTCAAGGGACCTGTTCTCTCATTGCAATCATTATTCTCCGGTAGGAATACATCACCGTTCTCTGACTGCTTTCAAGATTTTTCATTGTCTTTCATTTTGAGCAGTTTGATTATGATGTGTATGTGTACAGAGTTCCTTCAATTTATCCTTTTTGAGATTCACCAAGCTTCTTGAAACCTATAGATTGATATTTCTTGCCAAATTTGAGACATTTTCAGCCATTTACTCTAATTTTTTTTACGCATTAGCACTATTTCTTCTTTCCATCTGTGACTCTGATAATACTAAAGTTAGACTTTTTGTTGTCCCATAGTTCTCTGAAGGCCTGTCCATTTTCAAAAAATATTTTTTCTCCCTGATGTTCAGATTGGATACTTTGTTGTTGTGGTACTAGGGATTCGACCTCGGCCGAGGCAAGCACTCTATTGAGCTGCATCCCTCACCCTTCTTTTCATTTAATTTTACTTTGAGACAAATCTGCCTACGCTGGCCTCCAACCCAACTTTCTTTCGTTTTTTTTTTTTCCCCTTGTTGTACTAGGGATTGAACCCAGCAGTATTCTGCCTCTAAGCTGCAACCTAGCCCTTTTTATTATTTATTAATTTATTATTTATTTATTTATTTGGTACTGGGGATTGAACACAGGGGCATTCTACCTCCAAACTACACCCCCAACTCTATTTTTTATTTTGCAACAGAGTCTTGATAAGTGGCTGAGAGTCTCGCTGAGTTGCTGAGAGTCTCACTAAGTTGCTGAGGCTAGCCTCGAACCTGTGATCTTCCTTCCTGTCTAAGTCTCCCAAGTCCTGGGATTAAAGGTGTGTGCCACCAGGCCTAGCTTTATTTTTTATTTTGAAACAGGGTTTCTCTCAGTTACCTTGCTCTGGCCGTGGACCTGTCTGTGATCCTCCTGTCTTAGCAGCCTCCCAAGTAGCTGGGATTACAAGTGTGCACCACTGAGTCCCGCTGGCCTCCAACTTGTGACCCTTCTGCCTCAGTCTCTTGAGTAGCTGGGACTGTAGGTATGTGCCAGTGTGCCTGGCTTTAGATTGGATGCTTTCTGTTGATCAGTTTTCAAGTTCACGGACTCTTATTTTTTATTGTCTCCATTCTGCTTTTGAGCCTGACCCATGAGTTTTATTTATTTTTGTTTGTCTTTCCTAGAATTTCCATTCGGTTCTACTTTATGTTTTCTTTATTTCCTGGGATTTTCTGTTTTTCATTATTTTCAACAGTGCCTGCCATTGCTTGATGAAGCACTTTTTAAATAGCTACCTTAGTGCTGGGCGTGTTGGTGCACGCTTGTAATCCCAGTACTTGGGAGGTTGAGACTGGAGGATCCAGGTTTGCGGCTAGCCTCAGCTACTTAGTGAGGCCCTCCACAACTAGTGACACCCTGTTTCAAAATAAAGAATAAAAAATCGGGCTGGGGGTGTAGCTCAGAGGTAGAATGCCCCTGGGTTCAATCCCCAGTATCGCAAAAAAAAAAAATTGCTACCTTAAAAGTTTTTATCAGATAATTGTGAAATGTTATTTTGACATTGGCATCTGCTTTTTTTAAAAGTAGAGTAGCTATTTTCTACATGCATCATTTGCCAAGTAATTTTGATTAGTTTGAGACTTTGGGCTTTGCTTTAATCCTGTTGTCACTTACAGGGTGGGTTGGTACGCTGTCCCTCAGAAGAATAAGCTGCAGGTGCACTGGGATGGGAACAGGGCTTCTGCTGGAGCACCAGGGAGATAGCCTGTGGGAGACAGAAATCCCAAGACTGCCTCAAAGGACAACGGGGGACAGCTTTTATGTCATCTCAGGTGTAGACAGGGTCCTGGTCTCCTGTCATCTCATGTAGAGGTGGAGTTTTAGTTGTGCCGGCGCTCTTTATCACGCTTCTTCATGTGACGCGTGTCTCATAACCTTCTTACGTCTCGGGGTGTGCTTTTTACTATGCCGATAAAGTAAAGGTTACCGTGTGTTATTTAAGCGACTATTCTGTGCAAGCATTTGTCCCTTACCACTTGGAGGTTCTCCTTGTCATCTGGGAAAGTCTAATATTATTTCAGAACAGAGCAGACTATTGTTCTGTCTCAGCAGGTTTGGTTTTAGTGACCTTGTCTGGCTTTTTAGTATTCCTGCTGACCACACAGCCTTGGACGTCTGAGCTGACTTCCCAACCTCCTGTCTCCTGGTTTATTATCTTAATTTTGTGGCCTGGGAGACTGGTCTACTTTTTTTAATTCCAATTTTCTGGTATGTCTGTTTATCCCATAAGACTGAGAGCTTAGCTTGCCTGTCTTATCCCCCCTGAGAGATTTGACTTCCTTAATCTGAAGGGGGCCCTGTTGTTTTGCACAGGGAAGGGGGAGTTTTCCTGACTATCTCACTATGGAGAATGTTGAGAATTTCTTTTTTTAAAATATGCTTTTATTGGTGCATTATAGTCTCATATCATAATGTAAATCATGTGACACAGCACTTGGTGTGCCCCCTCCCCATTTCCCCCCTTCCCAATGCAGAGTACTGAGGTTGACGTTGGTATATTCACATATGTACACATAATCGATGGTAGTTTTTCCATTAATGAACCTCACTCTTCTCCTTCCCCTTCCCTTCCACCTCCCTGGCTCCACTGAGGTTTCTCCTCCATTATCTGGAGTCCCTCCAGTATCCCCACTACTCCCTAGCTTGCGCATATTAGAGAAAACACATGATTCTTCACTTTCTGTGACTGGGTAATCTCACTTAACATTATGTTCTCCAGGTCCTTCCATTTTCTTGCAAATGACATAATTTTGTTCTTCTTTATTGCTGAGTAGAATTCCATTGTGTGTATATCCCATAATTTTGTAATCCATTCATCTGTTGGATTCATTCACCAACCTAGGTTGGTTCCATAATTTGGCTATTGTGAATTGTGCTGCTATAAACATGGGTATGCATATATGTAGTTCTCTGATTTCGGGCCCTTTGGAAAGATACCCAGGAGTGGTATAGCCGGATCATATGGTGGATCCATTCCCAGTTTTCTGAGGAATCTCTACACTGATCTCCATAGTGGCCAAACTAATTTGCAATTGATAATTTCTTTTAGTGTGTTGTCAACCTGGTTAGGTTTAGTTCGAAAGTTCCCACCCACATTTTTTGAACTGTGGTTGTTATGCCAGTTGAGTTTTCAAAAGCTTTTGCAGTATGGTTTAGATCTGTCCCAGTGACCAGTTTGGGCAGTGGCCTGTCTTCATTAACACAAATAGGATGAGATCCATTTATGCCCATCTTGGGAGCTAATCTAGGAGGTAATAAACAGCTTTTTTGGGTACTTTTCCTCAGCTCCTGTTTGTATTTGACTTACCTGCTACTTCCCATGTTTCTGTAGTTACAACTGCTACATCCAGGGCCTAGTGGCAGGTGGTAGAGAAGAAAAGAATGGGAATTGATGCAATTGTCTTGCAGCCCTAGCTCCACTGACTGGAGAGGAAAGTCTGCCGTTCTCACAATGGGATTGCTTGGATGAGGACACAGGAGAAGGCAGAAAAGAAAAGAAGACCCTGGTATTTACACTTTCGCCTTGAGCATTAAGGCTGACGTTCCTGTTCCTCAGCTACAGATTATCTCCCGTAGCTCTGTTCTTGCTGTGGCCTGGTGTCCACTTCTCAGGTGTTCAGTTTGGGGAATACTAAAGGAGAAAAAGTGGTGAGCTGGTTTGATGATATTTCAATTTCTGGCATTTCTCCCCATTCCACATGATTTTCTTTACTTTTGACAGTCCTCAAATTGCTGCTCCATGTATTCTTTCCAGGTGGGAGAGACACCTTGGCAGTTTTGTAACTTCATCTTACCTGGAACTGAAACATCTGCCTGTTTTTGCCATTAAAAATGACAGGTGCTTTCCTTGTGGTTCAAGGGTTGCTTGTTCTTTTCCCTTTAATAGGCTGATTCAGAAAACATGGCCACTGCAATTAGGGAAGTGGGAGTTTGGAGACAGACCAGAACACTCCTACTGAAGAATTACCTAATTAAATGCAGGACGAAGAAAAGTAGTGTGCAGGTATGTCTAAATATTCTTTCCTGTGCCTTGTTGCAGTTTATTTTGTTTTGATATGTTCTATGTTTAAGAGATGATTTTGCTGGATACATTTGAAAATAATTATAATATTTTATCTATAAAATTGTTTTATTTGTGATTTAATTATAACTGTTTTATTTCCTTTGCTCTCTTTAATTTGCTTAAAAAGTAAAAGCTTGTTATGTTTGTCATGTTAGTCATAAAACAGCTGAATTACCCAATGTTCCTAAATGTTAAAAATTTTAATGATGGTTACTATATTTAGTTAATTTCTAGCATCAGTACTTAATTTTAACCTTAGGCATGCATTTCTCAATATTCATGAACTACATTTCCACAGATTACTTTGTAGAATATTATTCTACAATTTTATTCCCCATATCCTCCCATCTTATGGACTCTGGACTGAGCTGCCTAAAAATACTGAAATTGTCACAGATTTGTACCCCACCATTTATTACTTTTTTGCTAAAAGAAAGTAAGAACTCTAACCAGTTACTAATAATTTCAAAGGGTGGAAGTATATTATCTTTTCCTGAAACTAGCAGAACAATTGAACAGCAAGATGAAATAATAGTTCATTCCTATTTAAAGCTGACTGTAGAATTTAATTGAGGATAATTTTAGTAGTATAAATTAGGTATTATTAAGGTGTGATTTATAATTCAGAATTGAATAAATACATTTTATGGTGATACTTACAGAGATGTTTGGTAGGTTACTTTAAATAAAATTATATGAGTAAATTTATTTTATGTTATAGCGATGATCTGAGATGTTTAAATAGTGACTTTTATCTCACTTTATTATGTGACTTGAATCTTAAAATATTTCATCAAAACTGAATGTAAAGAAAAATCATCTGTGTGAACTGGGTTTGCTGGGATGCTCAACATAATAATTTTTGGGGGTTATAATTGTTTTTCCTTTTTGTAAAGAAGAAAGGACAACCAAAATTTTTATGTTTTTTTCTTAGTATTAGTTATATTATTTGCATAGTGTTGATGAATTTTGCCACCATGGTTATGTCTGGTAATCGCTTTGTTTCTTTTATTGTAGGAAATTCTTTTTCCACTATTTTTTTTGTTCTGGTTAATATTAATTAGCATGATGCATCCAAATAAGAGATATGAAGAAGTGCCTGATGTAGAACTTAATCCTATGGACAAATCCATCCTCTCTAACCTAATTATTGGATATACTCCAGTGACTAATATTACAAGCAACATCATGCAGAGAGTGTCTACTGATCTCCTTCCTGATGGTATTGTGATCTCATACATGTTTTCTGTCTCGAACATAAAGCCTCTTCCATACTTACTGGCTCGCTTTACTGAGTAACTAACATTCTTTCCTCTTAGAGATGTGTTCTCCCAACAAAGTCTTACAAAGTTTTACAAAAATACCAAAATCATTTAATTCTGCTGCCCTATGTTTCTTGTGAAACATTAATTTACATTCTTGGTGATGCATGTTTTATGTATTTTCATATTTTACATTTCATTTTTAAACGATTGACAAAATGATTTAAGAATGTTTTGATAGCAGACTTGAAGGAATATTTCACTTTGATTCTGACACATAATCATTTTAAGAAGCTAGATAACAATTATAAAGCAGTAATCTTTTCAGATTGCCTTGCCTGTTTGTGGAGGCATATGTGTAAACTGAGGAAGTGCTTAATTTTGGAAACCATGACTATGGTTAAGTACCTTGGTCTGTTTTTCTTGGTGTATACTTCTCTCAAAGATGTAGACTAGAAAACAGTGTAAGCATTGAAGTTACTGTGAGTTTAAAGAGGCTTTGAGACAGCCTAAAGCAAGAACTGGAAAAGTGACAGAAATGTTTAAATTATCATGATTAAACAATGAAATGCTGAGTCGTAGAAAATAACAGCTCAGCATGTTGTTTTACGCCATACAGCATAGTTGCAACTACCTTTTAGTATATTATCCTCACACATGGATAGTGCACCACTGAGTGGATGACATTAGTCAGACACCAAATAGCATTTCCCCCAGTGGTTTCTTTCTCAGCTTACTGCTATTTAATGTTTCTATCAAATGTATATCTTACTGGTATATTATACATTTGTTGGGCTATTGTACTAAATACCGGTAGCATGATAACCGTAAGAATTAAGTGTGCAAGCTCAAAAAAACTGATTAGAAAATTTGAGAATGGCTGGGCGTGGTGGTGCACGCTTGTAATCCTAGTACTTGGGAAGCTGAGTCAGAAGGATCTCAGGTTCACAGCCAGCCTCAGCAACTTAGTGAGGCTCTCAGCAACTTAGCAAGACCCTGTTTCAAAATAAAAACTAAAATATGGCCAGAGATGTTTAGAATGCCCCTGGGTTCAATCCACAGTACTGAAAAAAAAAAAAGAAATTTTGAGAATGAAATTCATTGGTAATTTTGAATAGGAGGAAAGACTATAAACCAAAGAAATGCAAGTCATGGTATATTAACTCAGATGACAAATTAGTAGGAATATAGAATTTTTTAAAAGTTCTATCTTTTTAACACCAGGACCATCTGAAAATGGGTTGTACATATATGATAACAAAACTGGCAAACTGTTGAACTAAAATGCTGTCTATTTAATTCAATACTGGAGTTCCATATCCACCTTAAAGGTCTAGAAACTCATGTTAATTAACATTTAAGTAATACTTTATAATACACAAAGCATTTGCATGTGTATTACTTGACTTGGTCTTCACAGTAACAATCCAGTGTGGCCAACTAGATATTATGGATGAGAACATTAAAATTTGGAGTTTGCTGGGCGTGGTGGCGCACGCTTGTAATCCCAGTACTTGGGAGGCTGAGACAGAAGGATCCGGGTTCGCAGCCAGCCTCAGCTACTTAGTGAGGCCCTCTGCAACTTACTGAGAACCTGTTTCAAAATAAAGAATAAAAAATAGGGCTGGGGGTGGAGCTCAGAGGTATAATGATTCTGGGTTCAATCCCCAGTGCCACAAAATAAATAAATAAATAAATAAATAAATAAATAATAAATACAATGAAATTTGGAGAGTTCAGCCACTTTTCTGTGCTCACACAGCTAGTGAATGATGAAGGTAAGTACCAATCCTATGTTTTTTTCCCATTTCACCACATGTTCTGGAGCTTCTGAAGTGAAGATTATTTGCTTATAAACAAAACTGCAAGAAAATATTTAAAAATTTTTCTTACCTGATGTGAAAGGATGATTACAGTATTTTCTCCATTTACCTTCTAGCCAATACTGGGTTCAAGTGACAATTTTTATTCAAAGAAGAGTTGCATCATAGTTACTATAATATATACTTGGTTTCTGAGAAAAATTAAAGAATTTTCTTCAGAAGAAATATATAAAAATGGCCAGGTGTGGTGGCGCACGCTTGTAATCCCAGTACTTGGGAGGCTGAGACCGGAGGATCCGGGTTTGCGGCCAGCCTCAGCTACTTAGTGAGGCCCTCTGCATCTTAGTAAGACCATGTTTCAAAATAAAGTATAAAAAATAGGGCCGGGGGTGTAGCTCGGAGGTAGAATGCCCCTGGGTTCAATCCCCGGTACCGCCAAAGAAAAAAAAGAAAAGAAATATGTAAAAATAAAATATTCTTTTTTTTTGTGGTACCAGGGATTGAACCCAGGGGTGTTTTACCTCCGAGCTACACCCC
>PVJS01052498.1:0-13597 GCA_004027185.1 Glis glis
TTTTTTTTTTTTTTTTTTTGCGGTACCGGGGATTGAACCCTGGGGCGTCCTACCTCCGCGCTACACCCCCGGCCCTATTTTTTATACTTTATTTTGAAACCGGGTCTCATGAAGTTGCGGAGGGCCTCACTAAGTAGAGAGAGAGAGAGAGCGCGCGTGCGCGCGAGCTGACGCTGGCTGCGAACCCAGATCCTCCGGTCTCCGCCTACCAAAGTACTGGGATTACAAGCGTGCGCCACCACGCCCAGCTTAAGGCGTAACTTTTGCCATTGGTGTTCTCCTTTCCTTCTTCCAGGGTGATAATTGGTCATGACCCATGTTCTACTGTTCTCTTGTGCTCTTGGATCTTGGTTGTGGGTATTATCTACCTGGCCTTCCCATGTTGACTCTGGCTTCTCCATTTTGTTCCTTGAGCAAGAATCATCTTTTAAAACCTCAAATCTGATCTTATCTTTCTCCTGTTTAAAACCCTTCAGTGCTTTTCTCCTGCCTTTTAGGATAAAGGTCAAAATCTGAAACTACTTGTAAGAGCCTGCCTTTTCAGCTGCTGATCCCTGGCTCCCACGGCCTCGGCCTTGTGAGCCTTCACTTGGCTCTTCTAACACCCATCTTCTTTCCTGCCTCAGGTTTTCACACCTCTCTCCTTTGCCTTTTCACCCAGGTCACCCTTTTCTTCCAGGTCTCCTTGAACATTTCTATTGTCAGATAAATATTCCCTGACCTCCTAGACTAAGTTTGTTTCGTTTTTGTGTTACTGGAGATTTAACCCAGAGGCACTCTACCACTGAGCTACAATCCCAGCCCATTTTATTTTTTATTTTGAGCCAGGGTCTTGCTAAGTTACCCAGGCTGGCCTTGAACTTGTGATCCTCCCGCTTCAGCCTCCTGAGTATCTGGCATTGCAGGTGTGTGCCACGAGGCCCAGCAGCATTCCCTGTCATGGGTGCTCTCATGGCACCCTGTACATGTTCACAGCACCTATCCTGCCTTTGGTTATCTGTGTCTGATTATTCTATATTCTGATGGACTTCACATAAGTTTTATGAAGGTTGGAAGAGTCCATCTTGTTAATCTCCATACCTACCCCTAATACAGTACCACATTAGCTCTCCCCTAAACTTCCCTGTCTTTCTTGTTACAGCAGCCCATTACGGTGCGTGAAGGCCAGACCATCTGTGTGCGTTTCTGGCGATGCAGCAATTCCAAGAAGGTGTGGTATGAATGGGCTGTGACAGCACCAGTCTGCTCTGCTATTCATAACCCCACAGGCCGCTCGTACACCATTGGCCTCTAGCCCTGTGTGCAAGAGTTTGGAGCTTTGGAAGCAGCTTTGGGTTCTGCTCCTATAGCACAGAAGGTGCGGTACATCTATGGGTGCAGTACATCTGTGAATCCCCTTGCTCATCAGAGAGGAGCATTTCAGTCTGCTTTCCTACCTTACATCAAGGTGGGCAAGGGATAAGAATTGCAGGGCTCAAGACACCAAATCTGTGAAGGTCTCAGGCCAGGGTGTGAAAAATTAATAGCGCTGGATCTGAAGCTACAACAGGCACTTGCCTCAAGAGCTTCGTGAAGTAGCCCTGAGAACATGTGGCTTGAACAAATTTTCAGCCCTTTCCCTGCCCTTCTCTGTTCCTGTTTTGATGATTTTATGTAAGAGGAAATAAAAATAAAACGAAGTTGTGGTCCTTTCCTGCTCTACCCTCCCCCTACCTCTGTTTTCCCATACTCTTCTTAGATCCAGGCATATTCAGATCTGTTCCCTTATCCTATCCAAGACCCAAAAAGGTCTAGCTTTATCACTCCCTTAAAAAGATGAGTGACAGCTTCAGCTACTTAGTGAGGCCCTTTGTAACTTAATGAAACTGTTTCAAAAATAAAGAATAAAATCTAGGGCTGAGGGTAGCAAGTAGTGAGATTCTCATCAACCTAGTAAGACCCTGTTTCAAAATAAAGAATAAAAAATAGGGCTGGGGGTGTAGCTTGGAGGTAGAATGACCCTGGGTTCAATCACCAGTACCGCAAAAAAAAAAAAAGAAAGAAAGAAAGAGCAAAATAAAAATAAGCCGGGCGTGGTCACACACATTTGTAATCCCAGTACTTGGGAGGCTGAGACAGGAGATAGAAGGTTCATGTCCAGCCTTAGCTACTTAGTTAACCCTCTGCAACTTAGTGAAACTCTGTTTCAAAATAAAGAATAAATCGGAAGCCGGGCGTGGTGGCGCAAGCTTGTAATCCCAGTAGTTTGGGAGGTGGAGACCGGAGGATCCGGGTTCGTGGCCAGCCTCAGGTGTCTCTATCTCTCTCTCTCTCTCTCCCTGTTTCTCTCTCTCTCTACTTAGTGAGGCCCTCTGCAACTTCGTGAGACCCAGTTTCAAAATAAAATATAAAAAATAGGGCTGGGGGTGTAGCGCGGAGGTAGAACGCCCCTGCGTTCAATCCCCGATACTGCAAAAAAAAAAAAAAAAGAATAAGTCGGGCGTGGTGGTGCATGCTTTTAATCCCAGTACTTGGGAGGCGGAGATTGGAGGTTCCTGGTTCATGACCAGCCTCAGCTACTTAGTGAGACCCTCTGCAACTTCGTGAGACCCAGTTTCAAAATAAAGGATAAAAAATAAGGCCGGGGGTGTAGCTTGGAGGTAGAACACCCCTGGGTTTAATCCCCAGTACCGAAAATAGATAAAATAGGGCTGGGGGTGTTGCGCAGAGGTAGAATGCCCCTGGGCTCAATCCCCAGTACCACGCAAAAAAAAGATTTTTTTTAAAGGGCTAGGAATATAGCCTGAAGGTAGAATGCCCCTGGATTCAGTCCCCAGCACCACACACACACACACACACTCACAAAAAGTGACAGCTGGGGGTGTATCTCAGAGGTAGAGCACTTGCCTAGTTTGTTGAGACCCACCCTGCATTCAATCATCAGCACAACACATAGACACATACACACACAACACTGAGTGGCAGCTCTTAAACTCCTGGATACAAATAGGCTTTTGTGACCAGCTACCATGAGCTCTTGTCCATTAAGACCTGGGGTGAGAGCTGGGTATGGATAATCCCAGTACTTGGGAAGCTAAAACAGGAGGATTGCAGGTTTGAGGCCAGCCTTGGCAATTTAGTGAGACCTGGTTTGAAAATAAAATAGAGCTGGAGGTGTATTGGCATTAGTCTTCAGCACCACATACAAAAAAAGAAAAAACAAAAAGGTTAGGCTCTACTCTGGGGAGAATGCATAGTTTGCCACCTTGGAGAAACATGATAGTGACATTACCTTCCCTTCTGCCTTCCTGAGCTGTTGCAGCTCTTTTTGTTAAACCTCTTGGGAGAGAAAGTGGAAGCCATCTAAGGCATCTCCAGCTAGGACATATCTATTTGTGTGTGTGTGTGTGTATGTGTGTACTTGGGATTAAACCCAAGATCATTCTACCTCTGAGCTACACTTCCAGCCATATTTATTTTATTTTATTTGTGTGTGGTAATGGGGGTGGAACCTAGGGGCCTTCTACCTCTGGGCTATACTCCCAGCCCTATTTTATTTTTTATTTGGAAACAGGGTCTCACTGGGTTGCTGAGAGCCTCACTAAGTTGCTGAGGCTGACTTTGAACCTGCAATCCTCCTGTCTCAGCCTTTCAAATGCTGAGATTACAGGCATGTGCCACCATGCCTGGTGGAGAAGATATCTATTTGTTTGTGTGGGTGGGTGGGGCAACACTGGGGATTGAACCCAGGAGAATTCTACCTCCGAGCTACACCCCCAGCCCTATTTTTTGTTTTTATTTTGAATGGTCTCACTAGGTTGATGAGGATCTCACTACTTGCTGAAGCTATCCTCAAACCTGTGGTCCTTCTGTCTCAGTCTCCCAAGTACTGGGATTACAGGCGTGTGCCACCATGCCTGGCTAAGATGTCTATTTTATTTATTTATTTATTTATTTATTTATTTATTTTTTGTGATATGGGGGATTGAACCCAGGGGCGTTCTACCTCCGCGCTACACCCCCTATTTTTTTTATACTTTATTTTGAAACCGGGTCTCACAAAGTTGTGGAGGGCCTCACTAGGTAGAGAGAGAGAGAGAGACAGAGAGAGACAGAGAGAGAGAGCTGAGGCTGGCCACGAACCCGGATCCTCCGGTCTCCGCCTCCCAAAGTACTGGGATTACAAGTGTGTGCCACCATGCCTGGCTAAGATGTCCATTTTATGTGAATAAAATCACAAGGTTCGGGTGGGCATGGTGGTGCACGTTTTTAATCCCAGAAGCTGGGAGGCTGAGACAAGAGGATCAAAGGTTCGCAGCCAGCCTCAGCAATTTCGTGAGGCTCTCAGCAACTTAGCGAGACCCTGTTCCCAAATAAAGAATAAAATAGGCTGGGGGTGTAGCTCAAAGATAGAATGCCCCTGGGTTCAATCCTCAGTACCAAAAAAAAAAAAAAAAAAAAAAAACCACAAAAAAACAAAAACCACACAAGGTTAGAGTTTGAGGTCTTAGGATATCTTAGTCCTTTTTTTTTTTTTTTTTTTTTGGTACTGGGATTGAATCCAGGGGCATTCTACCATTGAGCTACACCCCCAATCCTGTTTATTTTTCATTTTGAAACAGACAAGTTATCTGGAGTTGGCCTTGAGCCAGCAATTCTCCTGTCTCAGCCTCCCAAGTACTGGGATAACAGGTGTGTCCCACCCTACCCAGCTTCATTAGTCCATTTTGCAGATGGGGAATTAGAAATGAGCACAATGATGTTAGTACATATTCAAATCAGAACTTTAATTCCTGGTCCTCTGACTCCCTGTTATAACCAGCTGCGTTTTGGGCAGCTATATTAGACAGCTGAATGTCTCTAGGGGGTCTTGGAAAGTGACAGGTGGGCACTCGTTCTTCCTGGTTAGAGGGCAAAATGCTACACCCAAGGAGTCATCTGAGAAACTGTCTACATTTAGTCTACAGTGGAAAGTGTGTGTGTGTGGGGGGGGGAAGCACTGATTTGAACTGAAGGTGTAGGACCAGGCAGTGTTGCACACAAATTTGGTAAGACTGCCTTTCCCAGGTCCCAAGTACTGAGGTCATTAGGTGGCAGTCAAAGGGGCTGAGTAAACAGCCCATTCAGACTTGGGAGGTGTGAAGTCGCGCATCCCCGAGGTGAAACAGCGCAACTGCTCTCCACAAAGCAGTCACTGGGCAGCCTACCTAGGCAATCAGGGTAAAGACAGCCAAGGACGTCCTGCGGCCCTCCTCGCTAGCTCCGCCCATATCATCGGCCCACTCCACTGCAGCACCCGGAGTGGGACAGGTGGTCTTCTGCTCTCGGTCTCTGTCTGGTTTTCTCCTCTTTCGGCAAGTCACTTATCCAATGAGAGAGTGATGGGAGGCTACCAAAGCTTCTGAGAAGCTAGCCAATCAGTGGGAACTTGATAAGAAACATTTGCCTCTAGCTCCACCCATACTCAGGGCTTTAGCCAATGAAAACCTGTAGTTCGGACTGTTGCCGCGAAGCCAGCGGCGTTAGAGCCACGCCTGTTTCCGGCGCATGCGCAGATTGCGGGAAGTTGCGGGAAGAGCAGCAGCTCGGGCTGCAGTGCTTTTGTTTTTTATCGTAGAGGCTGTAGGAAATAGCTGAGCTTCGCGTCCCCAACACACTCAAAGGAACGGAGAGAACCGGGAACCCCCGGTGAGAAACCCCGAAACCCCGTCCCTCCGCTACGTCACCTGTGTGTGACGCCTCCCCCTGCCGTGCGGCGCCTCCCCTGACGTCACAGGCAGAAAATGGTGTCAGGAGCCGAATCAGGCAACTTAAAATAAAATTTTAAAAAACTTTTTTTGGTTTATTTTATTCTGGAAGTGTTCACTACCTAAATGTAGCCCACTGGCATCCTCGTGATTGTATCCTATACTGATAAAAGATGGGGTTCAGGGATTCCCATGACCTCCTTTTTTAGGTCCCCACAGCAATGACACTTAGGGTCGCCCCTACTGGGGAGGGAACTTCGACCCTCCGCGGCCTGAGAGGACGTGTAGAATCTGTTCTCAGCCACTAGTTCCATCACTCAGAGTGATGAGGGAATTGAGATTTCTTCAATTAACAGTTCTTTTTTTTTTTTGCGGTACTGAGGATTGAACCCAAGGGCATTCTACCTCCGAGCTACACCCCCAGCCCTATTTTTTATTCTTTATTTTGAAACAGGGTCTAACTAAGTTGCAGAGGGCCTCACTAAGTAGCTGAGGCTGGCCGCGAACCCGGATCCTCCAGTCTCAGCCTCCCAAGTATTGGGATTACACAATTAACAGTTCTTGAAAGTTCATGTTCACTATGTTGGCTTGTATGGGCTTTAGTTTTTTCGGGCACACATTCAGTAGGCATAATGATGAGGCTACATATGAGGATTGAGCAGTGGGACACTGGCTTCTGCAGCCATGGTGCCAGTTACTTATAGGACTCCCCCCCCCCCGACCGGGGATTGAGCCCAGGGGTGCTCTACCACTGAGCTACGCCCCCAGCCCTTTTCATTTTTTTACTTCGAAACAGGGTCTCACTAAATTGCCAAGTCTGGCCTCGAATTTGCGATCCTCTTGTCTCAGTCTCCCAAGTATTGGGATTACAGGTGTGCACCTCTGCGTGGTTCCATTTTTAAAAGTGTAATCTTGGTTCATTACACAACATGGGGAGGGTAATTCTTCAAATAATGTTTTTGTCTTCCTTACTGTTCGTGGTCTTAATTAAACTGACTTCAATTTGGAGGTGTTTATGCCCAGCTCAGTGACTGCACCCCAGAGATGCTTTCATCACTCCTGGGAGTCCAGCATTTGGTGAATTCTTCCTGACGGAGACTGACAGTGGTTCTCTGTCCCTTCAGCAGTGGGTTTTATGAAGAACATGCATAACCATGATTGTGGACCTCTAATGTAGTTTTTGGAGCAGGGATGGAAGAATAATACCCTGCGCTATTTATATGGATGTAATTGAATGAACATTGACCCATAAGTTAGGATATAGAACTTGACAACTACCAACCTGAAAATGCATAATTGAAACTTTACTGCTTTTAGGACATCTAGAAAAAGACAACTAATCCAAATGAGATTACCACTTTCAAATTAGCATGTTCATGTTCTACAGGCACACATTGCTTTTTTTTTTTTTTTTTTTTTTGCGGTACCGGGGATTGAACCCAGGGGCGTTCTACCTCCGAGCTACACCCCCGACCCTATTTTTTATACTTTATTTTGAAACCGGTATCACGAAGTTGCGGAGGGCCTCACTAAACTGAGGCTGGCCGCAAACCCGGATCCTCCGGTCTCTGCCTCCCAAGTACCGGGATTACAAGTGTGCTCCACCATGCCCGGCCATACATCGCTTTTCAACAGGATGTATTCTGAGAAATGCGTGGTTAGGCAATTTCCTCATCATTCGATCCTCAAAATGATGGTTTAGTACACAAACTAAATGGTTTAGTACACAAACTAAAAGAGCTACTGCGTCATTTAATGACATAATCTTATGGGACCACTGTCATATGTGGCCCATCACTTACATAAATGTCACATAACAATATGTGCTTAGATAAGTTTGTTCATTTGTTTCTGAGTGAAGACTTCATACATAGAATTCATTTGTAGAGGATTATCAACTTCAGTGAAAGTTTTTGGGTTTTGTTGGTTTTCAGTGCTGAAGATTGAATCAGGAGATTAAGCATGCTAAGTACACTGAGTTACACCTCCAGCCCCTTCAGTGAAAGTTTTCATAAAGTTACCTCCCCTATGGTTCCCCTAAACAATGAATAGTTTTTAGAATCAAGCATTTCATTTAGAGAAGAAAAGGCAGATTGTAATAAATAAATAAAGTAACACTTGGAAAATTTGTATAGACTTGGCAGTCCAAATTAACTGAAAGGCCCATTTTTTCCCCACAATGGGCCAGATAGTATATATCATAGTCTGGTTTGTGATTTTTGGGGGGGGGGTGCTGGGGATTGAACCCAGGGCCATTCTACCTCTGAGCTACACTCCCAGCCCTATTTTATTTTTTATTTGAAAACACGGTCTCGTTAAGTTGGTGACTGCCTCACTAAGTTACTGAGGCTGGATTCCAACCTGCAATCCTTCTGTCTCAGCCTCCCAAGTACTGGGATTACAAGTATGTGCCACCATACCTGGCTGGTTTGTGATATTTTGAGTCATACATTGTATATACCATAGATATAGAAGCCTCACAATAAAATGTGAAGAATGGGACTGATGGATTTGATAAACCTATCATAAAATTTATGTTCAGTGAATGTATATTTAAACTAATAAGAACAGATACACACTTGATCTTAGCCAAAAGGCTGAGAAGTGATGTGAATGTATATTTATTTATTTACTTTTTTGTGGTACTGGGGATTGAACCCAGGGGCATTCTACCTCCAGGCTACACCCCCAGCCCTATTTTTTATTCTTTATTTTGAAACAGGGTCTCACTAAGTTGAGGAGGGCCTCACTAAGTAGCTGAGGCTGGCCACGAACCCGGATCCTCCTGTCTCAGCCTCCCAAGTACTGGGATTACAAGCGTGTGCCACCACGCCCGGCTGTGAATGTGTATTTAAAAGTAAACATTTAAACCAGGTATGGTGGTGCATGCCTGTAATCCCAGGACTTGGGAGGCTGAGACAGGAGGATCACAGGTTTGACACCAGCCTCAGCAACTCAGTGAGGCCCTCCACAACTTAATAAGACCCTGTTTCAAAATAAAACATAAAATAGGGCTCAGCTGGGCGTGGTGGCACACACTTGTAATCCCAGTACTTGGGAGGCTGAGACCAGAGGATCCAGGATCACGGCCAGCCTCAGCTACTTAGTGAGGCCCTCTGCAACTTAGCAAGACCCTGTTTCGAAATAAAGAATAAAAAATAGGGCTGGGGTGTAGCGCGGCGGTAGAATGCCTCTGGGTTCAATCCCCAGTACCGCAAAAAAAAAAAAAAAAATTAGGGCTGGGGGTGTAGCTGAGAGGTAGAATGCCCCTGGGTTCAACCTCCATTACTGAAAAAAAAAAAAAAACTGAGTGATGCTAACTGGGTGGTGGCATATGTCAGTAATCCCAGTATCATCAATCCCCAGTACCCCCCCACACACAAAAGCGAACATTTTAGCACTCTTTGTTTTGTTTTTTATTTCTTTTAAGGTAAAATTGTAAACCACATGAGAGATAACCTGATATAATGGTTAGATCTGGAGTCAGAAGACCTCTGTGATCAAGAATTAACTCCATTTGAATGCTAGGTATGAATGCCTATAATCTCAGTACTTGGGAAGCTGAAACAGGAGGATCACAGGTTTGAGATCAACCTCAACAACTTAGTGAGACCCTGTTTCAAAATAAAAAGGGCAAGCCAGGCATGGTGGCGCATGCTTGTAATCCCAGTATTTGGGAGGCTGAGACAGGAGGATCGCAGGTTCGAGGACAGCCTCAGCAATTAATGAGACTTTCATCAACCTAGTGAGACCCTGTTTCAAAATAAAAATAAAATAGGGCTGGGGATGTAGCTTGGAGGTAAAATGCCCCTGGGTTCAATGCCTAGTGCCACACACACACACACACAAAAATAAAAATTAAAAGGGCTGGGAGTACCAAAAGAAAACTCCATTTGAATTATGTAACTTTGAGCAACTTATAAAGCCTTTTTTTGGGGGGGTGGATACTAGGGATTGAACCCAGGGGCATTCTACATTTGAGCTACTCCCCCAGACTTTTTTTTATTTTGAAATAGGATCTTGCTAAGTTACTGAGGATCTTGCTAAATTGCTGAGGCTGGCCTCAAACCTTCAATCCTCCTATTTCAGTCTCTCAAATACTAGGATTACAGGCATGCACTACCACACCCCGCTAAAACCTACGTTTTTTAAATCCACAAATGGGGTACATATTACCTGCATATAGCATGTATTTCCTTTGACCTTTTTATTCCCCAGCACTGGGGATTGAACCCAGGGCCTTGCACATGCTAGCCAAGTACTTTACCACTGAGCTACATCCCCAGCCCTTTTTATTATTTCATTTTTGAGATCATCTGGCTAAATTGTCTAGGCTGGCCTCAAACTTGTGATCCTTCTGCCTCCACCTCCCTAGTCACTGGGATTATAGGCCTGTGCCAGCCGGGTGTGGTGGCGCACGCTTGTAATCCCAGTACTTTGGGAGGTGGAGACCGGAGGATCTGGGTTCGCGGCCAATCTCAGCGCGCATGCGCACGCGCGCGATCTCTCTCTCTCTCTCTCTCTCTCTCTCTCTCTACCTAGTGAGGCCCTCCGCAACTTCGTGAGACCCGGTTTCAAAAATAAAGCATAAAAAAATAGGGCCGGGGGTGTAGCGCGGAGGTAGAACGCCCCTGGGTTCAATCCCCAGTACTGCAAAAAAAAAAAAAAAAAAAATATATATATATATATATATACAGGCCTGTGCCACCAGGCCTGGCTGACTCACTTGGGTTGATTTTCATCTTTTTTTGTGTGTGTGATACTGGGGGTTGAACCTGTAATCCTCCTGTCTCAGCCTCCCAAATCCTGGTATTAGAAGTGTGTGCCACCACACCCAGCTCTTGATTTCCATTTTGAGCCTTAAATTTGGCTCCAAGTAATTTTTTTCTCTTTCCACGAATCTTATCTCTATAACATGCTTAATACAATGTCTAGCAATTGTAACTACAATAAATGATAGGTGTAACTTATTACACTTATTAAATCATGAAAATAAGGTATAGACTCTGAGGGCAGGCAGAACAGCATTGTTGGATGGTGCATTAGCTGCTTTAAAGAAGATAAAGCTTAGCTGGGCATGATGGTGCATACCTATAATCCCAGTACTTTGGAGGCTGTGACTGAAGGATACAGGTTCAAGGCCAATCTCAGCAATTTAGAGAGACCCTGTTTCAAAATAAAAAATAAAAAAAGGGTTGAGGGTGTAGCTTGGAGGTAGAATGCCCCTGGGTTCAATCCCCAGTAGCAAAAAGAAAAAAAAGCCGGGCATGGTGGCGCACGCTTGTAATCCCAGTACTTTGGGAGGCGGAAACCGGAGGATCCGGGTTTGCGGCCAGCCTCAGCTCTCTCTCTCTCTCTCTCTCTCTCCCTGTCTCTCTCTCTCTCTCTACCTAGTGAGGCCCTCCGCAACTTCGTGAGACCCGGTTTCAAAATAAAGTATAAAAAAAAATAGGGCCGGGGGTGTAGCGCGGAGGTAGAACTCCCCTGGGTTCAATCCCCGGTACCTCAAAAAAAAAAGTCAAAGCTTTTATGGATATGGAAAGTGATTATGATTGCCTCTTTGCATAGAAATTCCTCCGATTAGGTTTTTTTATACCATCACTGAGGTATGAGTAATTGGCATATGGTAAAACCATACACATTAATGTGTACAATTTGATGGGTTTTGATATGTATAAATACCCACCCATGAAACCATTACTCCCAAAGATTTTCTTATGCCCTTCAAAATCCTTTCTTCTCAGCCCCTTCCCTACTTGCTCCTATACCCAGGCAACCACTGATCTGCTTTCTATGACTATAGTTTACATTTTCTAGAATTTTATACAAATGGAATCATTCAGTGTTTTTTGCTTTTTTTTTTTTTTTGGCAGTACTGGGGATTGATCCCAGGGGCATTCTACCTCCAAGCTACACCCCCAGCCTTATTTTTTATTCTTTTTTTTTTGTGGTACCGGGGATTGAGGATTGAACCCAGGGGCATTCTACCTCCAAGCTACACCCCCGACCCTATTTTTTATCCTTTATTTTGAAACCAGGTCTCACGAAGTTGCGGAGGGCCTCACTAAGTAGCTGAGGCTGGCCGCGAACCCGGATCCTCCGGTCTCTGCCTCCCAAATACTGGGATTACAAACGTGTACCACCACACCCAGCTTTTATTCTTTATTTTGAAACAGGATCTCACTAAGTTGCAGAGGGCCTCATGATGTAGCTGAGGCTGGCCGTGAACCTGCAATCCTCCTGTCTCAGCCTCCCAAGTACTGGGATTACAAGCGTGTGCCACCATGCCTAGCATTTTCCCCTTCTCTTCCAGCACCATTTCCCTTGACCCTCCAAGAAATAAACTTCAGGAAATATAGTTCTTTTTTTTTTTTGCGGTACTGGAGATTAAACCCAGGGGTGTTCTACCTCAGCGCTACACCCCCGGCCCTATTTTTTTATACTTTATTTTGAAATGGAGTCTCACGAAGTTGCGGAGGGCCACACTAAGTAGCGAGAGAGAGATAGGGAGAGAGTGAGAGAGAGAGAGCTGAGGCTGGCCGCGAACCCGGATCCTCCGGTCTCCGCCTCCCAAAGGACTGGGATTACAAGCGTGCGCCACCATGCCCGGCTTTTTATTCCTTATTTTGAAACAGGGTCTCACTAAGTTGCGGAGGGCCTCACTAAGTAGCTGAGGCTGGCCACGAACCCAGATCCTCCTGTCTCCGCCTCCCAAGTACTGGGATTACAAGTGTGCGCTACCACGCCCGGCTTCCGATATTTTCTCTTTATAGGATAAGGGTCTGTATTGTATTTTGTCTCTATCTAGGTATTAAGTTTCTTTCTAGACCCTTGTCCATTTCTTTTTTTTTTTAATATGTTTTTATTGGTGCATTGTAGTCTCGACCCTTGTCCATTTCTAAACCACAAAGAACTAGTTTAGAGCCAGGCGTGGTGGTGCACACTTGTAATTCCAGTACTTGGGAGGCTGAGACCGGAGGATCCAGGTTTGCGGCCAGCCTCAGCTACTTAGTGAGGCCCTCCACAACTTAGTGAGACCCTGTTTCAAAATATAAAATAAAAAATAGGACTGGGGTGTAGCTCAGTGGTAGAAAGCCCCTGGGTTCAATCCCCGGTACCGCAAAAAAAAAAAAAAAAAAAAAGAAGGGTACTGGTGGACCAATGGGTCTGTATGTGGGCTCCCTACACTGCAGTATCACTGAGGACATGCTCCAGGGCATCTTCGAGCCCTTTGGCAAAGTAAGTAGAAAGCAAGGGAGCTAGGAGTGGTGGCCCATGCATGGTGGCCCATGCCTGTAATCCCAGTACTTGGGAGGCTGAGACAGGAGGATTGCATGTTTGAGGACAGCCTCAGCAAGTAGCAAGACCCAGCAACCTAGCAAGACCCTATTTCTTTTCTCTTCTTTTCTTTTGTGGTGCTGGGGAATGAACCTAGTGGCATTCTACCTCTGAGCTACACCCACAGCCCAGGGCCACAGGGTCTCGCTAAATTGATACGAGCCTCACTGAATTGCTGAGGCTGGTATCAAATCTACAATCCTCCTGTCTCAGTCTCCCAAATACTGGGATTACAGGCATGCACCACCACACCCGACATGAGACCCTGTTTCAAAACAAAAAATAAGAAGGGATCGGACTGTAGTTCACAGGTAGAATGCCCCTAGGTTTAATTCCCAGTACCACAAAAAAAAAAAAAAGAAAGAAAGCGTGGGAAACTTGTGAAGGGAATTGAAAAAGGTGGGGATTAGTGAGACCCTGTTTCAAAATAAAGAATTAAAAAAATAGGGCTGGGGATGTAGCTTGGAGGTAGAATGTCCCTGTGTTCAATACCCAGTACTACGAAAGAAAGAAAGAAAGAAAGAAAGAAAGAA
>PVJS01052499.1:0-13597 GCA_004027185.1 Glis glis
GGGGGGGAGGGACACCAAGAGCTGTGTGCATGTATGTTAACAGCAAACTGATACTCAATGTGATGTGAGACTACAATGCACCAATAAAAACATGAAAAAAACATATTAAAAAAAAAGTAGGTGAGCCAGACATGGTAGCACATGCATGTTATCCCAGTACTTGGGAGGCTATGATGAGAATCACAGGTTCAAGGCTAACCTCAGCAACTTAGCAAGACTTGTGAAACTCTGTTTCAAAATAAATAATAAAATAGGGCTGGGGGTGTAGCTCAGAGGTAGAATGTCCCTGGATCCAATCCCCAGTACCCCCCAAAAAAAAGAGTAGGTGATAGTTTTTTGGTTTTTGGTTTGGGGGGTTTTTTGTCTATGCAAAGTTGATGTAAGAACTAACATGACATAATGCATATAAAACTTCCTGTGCATAGTGGTCCCTCAACAAGTAGAATTTATGGGTCCTTGGAACAAACAGAAAATGGCCAGCAACAACTGGTGCTGTAAAGAAAAATTCTCTGTGTTGGCTAGTTACACCTTCCAGAGATGATCTATTAAGATCCAGATGTGCAGAGCATTCTATAAGTACCATGAGTCCTTCGGATGGGAACATCACCCACAACAGGAGAGACACCAACTGTCCCCAGACAATGCACCATGTGAAGCTTAGCAAAGAGCTAAACACTCCTGGGCTTACAAATAACTTTACAGCAAGCAGTGATGTATGCTAAAAAAAAGAACAAAAAGAAAGAAGGAAGTGCTTTGAAACCAAAAGGAATAGGTCAGTAGGCTGCAAGCAAATGGAAATTTTAATATTCAAAAATAATGTATTAAATATCTAAAAAATGCTTTTAGCACTGACACTGTACTTAGGGAGACAGAAAATCACTGCCAAATATGATATTACAGAAGAAGTTATGGAAAGGCTTGTGAATATATTTTTAGCAAATTAATTTTTTAAAAAGAGTTTGAAAAATGAAATAGGACTACTCCATTAAAATCTATTGTTAGAAAAAAAGAAACAGCTGTTGACAATTTGATAAATTATTCATCCAAGAGTTTCAATAATCTAAAACAACTTCTCCCACATATGTTGACAGGGGAAGAACTATCTACCAAAAATGATTAAACAGAACAATTTTAGGATACTTCTAAAATGATTAGAAAACCCGTTTGTCTTCTAAATCCCTGTTTGCTCTTAATTTTAAACTAAAATTATTGGGCATTTCTGACAAGGGTTTGATAAAACTTTTTAAAAATAACATTTGTCAGACACAAAAACTATTTTAGCAGCATAGCAGAATTCTACGTATATTAAAGTGGCCTTTTGTGGCAGAAATAGAAAAACTGAAAGGCTTAACAGAATGCAATTATGACATTGCCAAGATTTGGAAATAATTCCATCTGTAAACAGCTGGGCCAAAGCGAGAGCACGGACAGAAATACATGTCCCACATCCCCCTACAGGGCAGGGCTTCCTGTCGGCTTCTTCAGAAATTCTCACACCCCAGAGAGCCACTGAGCCCAGGCCACCCCCTCAAATGTTGGACCACTTCCAATGACTGACCAATGGAAGTGAGGCATCAAGACCTGGCCATTTCAACTCAACATGGGACAACTCAACTGCCCATTTGGGCTTCAGAGCTCTCTGCAAGGTTGGCTGAGGTTGTTGTGGGGTATAGAATACAGTTCCTCTATCCCTAGCCCAATCCCACTTCCTCCCCCTACCTTCCAAGGACACTCAACTATGCTCAATCTCATAATCTGTTTCCCAGGCAGGCAATCTGCAACTAGAAGCAAATGGCAGAAGTTAAAACTCAACTTCTTCATTATTTCATCATTCATTCATTAGTGCAACAAGCACGAATCAAGTATCAGTCATATTGCAAGTTAAGTTGTGATCATTTGCAAGGAAAGAAACAGAGTCCCTAACCTTGAGGACTTCATGGTCTAATGGGGAAGTCTGTGAGTTGCAATAAAATAGGACACGTGCTATACAGTAGATATGAAAAGAACTCTGAGGAATCACAGAGAAGGGATGGATTGCCTTGCCCTCCTGGAGGCAGGAAACATCCTGCATCAGGTTAATTCTGTTTAGATAAGGGGGTGTTTCCCCTTACACTGAGGAAGTGGTGACCACCCTTATTTATATCCCGAGATGTAAGAAGAAGGTTCACCGCCATTCAGTCCATTTCAGCAGTGCTTCCTAGAAGTCAGAGTGCACAGTATGAAGAGTCCCCTTCATGGGCCAGTGAAGGGACATACTGTATTTCAGTAGATGTTTCCGTAAGTTTCAAGTTGGTAAAGCTACAACCAGTGGATAGAAAAAGTGCTGCTACATGGAACAAAACATTTCTGCCTCTTCCAAGAAGTGACTGATTCTGGTTCCTTAAAGAATTTATGAAGTCTTTTTATGGCCAGGATATATGTGCACCGTTCCACTTTTTTTGTATTTTAATTGGATAGAATTCTTCTCGGTTAAGAAACTATAAGGCAAGCAGCGACCTTTTGAAATTTATTCAAGGACACCTAGCATGTGAAACTTGTCTGCCGAATCAGTTGGCAAAAAAGAACTCACGGCATCGTGGAAGGAAAGGAGCCTACGTCTGTGTGAGTTAGCTTTTCCTTGCAGGGATGAAAATGACTGACAAGAGCAATTTAGAAGAGGAAAAGTTTATTTGGGGTCAGGATTTCAGCAGTCTCCATCGGTGGTTGGCCAACTCCCTTGCTCTGGGCCTGAGGTGAGGTGGAACATTATGGTGAAAGGGGATGGTAGAAGGAGCTGCTCAGCTCATGGCAGCCAGCAAGCACATAGAGAGAGACAGACAGACAGACGACAGACAGACAGACAGACAGAAAGGAAGGGGCCAGGGACAGATACAGTCTCCAAGGCCTCCCTTGCAGCCATCTACTTCCTTCCATCCCTGCCCCACCTGCCTATCATGTTTACCACTTCCCAGTAAAGCCATTCAAATTGTTGATCCATTAAATGGATTAATGCACTAGTGAGTTTAATCATAGTCCAATCTTTTCACTTCTGAACATTGCTGCATTGCCTAACTCAGGAGATTTTGGGGGGACATTCCAGATGAAAACCATAACAGATCCAAACACTGTTCTCAAAAATTGAGGTTAAAGTTGGGCATGGTGGCTCACGCCTGTAATTTCTGTATATGGGAGACTGAAATAGGAGGATCACAGATTTGAGACCAGCCTCAGCAACTTAGAGAAACCCTGTTTCAAAATAAAAATTAAAAAAAAAAAGGTTGAGGGTGTAGCTCTCTGGTACACCAGCCCTGGGTTCAATTCTCAGTATAAAAACAAAAAACCTGCGATTAAAAAAATAATAATGGTGCAAGCTAGAAAGACACCCAACTAACACAAAGGAGCATGGGTAGGGATCCTGGCTCTTAATAGCACTATGTTAAGGAAATATTAAGAAACTCCCTTAAATGTTAAGGACCTCCCAGTCCATTATGTGGAAGTTCTAGGCTCCTGATCTAGGCTTGAGAACAGAGTCGGGGGTTTGGTGAGGGGACTAGTTTCAGCATTGTGCATAGCTAATGCTGGAAGCTTCTCTACCATAGAGTCCTAAACTTATTAGGCTTACCCCTCCCCCTTTTCAGGAAAAAAAATACTCAGCACGCACTGGAAATCTACCTTCTTTAAGCAAATAGACAGAAATATGCAGTGAAGAGTTTGCATTCTTTGATGTGTCTCTATCTCATCCCTGCTTCCTGGCTGGCAGGGGTATCTCCCACTTTGGGAATCTATGTGAGACCCAAGGACTCAGGCACGCTGCCCATCTCCTGGAAATCAGAGGCTGAACACAAGGATGAAAGTCAGTATAACAGAGCTTGATCAAAGGAGACTGGCAGCGAAGGATGGAATCATTCTCCCCATATAGGAGGGAAGCTAAACAAGGGAGGTGTTAGTTGACGCACTGGCCCAGACCAAACTGGCCCCTCTGCTGAAGAAGGAAGAAGCAGGTGTCGACAGATAGGTGAAAGCAGGAGCATGGCAGGAATGGATGGCTCCACCTCAGGGTGCTCTTCATTGGGTTGTGGGAGTCAGAATGAAGTCTCCTGCACCCAGACACCATCTACCTCCCTGGAGAGTTGGTAATGTGGATAGGGAAGCCTGGGCGGGGAATATTGAGCTTACTGAGTAAATTTTAATCATAGCCAAAAAGTAGAAACAATCCAAATGTCTATAGAAAAATGGTAGAATATCTAAACAATGGAATACTATTCAGCCAGAAAAAAGAAGCAATAAACTAATACATGTTATGACATGGATGGACCTCAAAGCAGTAATGCTAAGTGAAAGAGGCCTGACACCAAAGACCAGACTGTGCAGGATCCATCCATGTGAAATCTATAGGAAGATATTAAAGGAAACGTGGATCTGCAGAGATAGAAAGTAGACTAGTGGTTGCCCAGGGCCGGGAGTGGGAACTGAGATTGACTGCACATGGGATGTGGAGTCTTCAGGGCATGATGGGACTGTTCTAGAATTGTAGCGATGGGTGCACAATTCTGTAAATTTACTAAAATTCACTGAATTTTGCATTTTAAAGCAGGCAAATTTTGTAGCATATAAATTATATCTTGATAAAGCTGTTAAAAAAGGATATTCAACATCATTTTTCCTCAATATCATGTAGGATAAGTCAAAATGATTTCTTAGTTCCTTCATCCTAGTCCTCAAAAATCAACAGAAGACAAATTTATGTCCTTCAAAGAATGATCTGACAGTCATTGTCTAGGACATCAAACAGCAAGAATTATGAACCAAACGTGAAGAGTTCCCTTATCTCAAAATTGAGCATGTCATTTACAGAGACCTAATTCTCAATTAGCAACCAAGACAGCCTTAACATGGCCCTAAACACAAAAATGGTCATGCTGTCTTCCCGCATTTGTTCTTGAACAGACGCTATTATTTGCTTATTAATCTCAGCTGCCATTTCTTTCAGCATTGCATTTAAGACCTATCAGTACAAAGAATCGGCCCTCCCCATTAGAAGGTTTTAAAAGAGAAAAATTAAATCAGAAGTATTAATTCATTCCACTCGTAATTATTTAGGACCGCCTGTGTGCCCATACTTTTAAATCCGATGATAGCTGAATGACCAAACATTCCTATACATTTAGTTATCAGACACCTTGTTGCTAGACTTATAAATAAATTAAGGGACACGGCGATATATTTTATTACATCATATGTGACCTCCAATAGTGTTTTGTCTGATACATTCCTCCATCTCCCCCGCTGTCTCTGCCTCTGTCATCAATACTATTTGACAGACTAGCATTGATATATTAACTCACTCAAAAACATTACTGAGTCTTATTGTATGCAATGTCCTGTCCCTGTCATTTAGTACTGAAGATTTAGCATGACATCGTCTCTGACATCAAGGAGTTCCCAACTTAATGATTGAAATTTTAACCCAGATTTTCCTAGGAGAATGCATGTATGATAGAGCAATTTAAAGAGCATTTCTATTGGAAAGTGATCATTTTTCCTGTTTAAAGGTTTTCAGAGGGCTGGGAGCATATCTCAACGGTAGAGGCCCCAAGGTCAACCCACAGCACTATAAAGAAGAAAAAGGCATTTAGGAGAATTTTAAGTTATACATACCCATAGCTACTTTTCCTAAGAAGGTATTTGATTTTATTTCCTATAGATCTTACTAATCTCTGAAATCTGTATCATATTCTTTATTTTGAAGGGGGTTTTATAGCACTTATTTTGCATAACTTAACTGTATTCTTTGTTGTTATTTGCTTTATTTTTAGTACTAGGGATTGAACTCGGGCATTTGACCTCTGAACTACACACTCAACCCTTTTTATTTTTTATTTTAAAACAGAGTATTACTAAGTTGCTGAGGCTGACCTCGAACCTGTGATCGTCCTGTCTCGGCCTCCCAAGTACTGGGATTAGAGGCTTGTACCACCATGCCTGGCAAGCTGTATTTTTAAGATGAAGAAACTGACCCCCCAGAGTTCATCTGATCCCTGCCCTGGTCGGCGGACTCCCCTGCACTCTTCTCTGTCACAAACGTTCTCTCTTCTTCTCTCCATCCTCGCTCTCACTTGATGACATGGAAAATCTAAGCAATCATTTAAGCAACCAGGAAAGAATGTTGACAGACTCCACTACCACATCTGCAGGCTTTTCAGCATCTGTTCTCATGAGCTCGTCACCCCTTCTGTTATTGGCGATGTACCCTCATGCTCCAGCCTACAGCAGACCTCCCTGTGCGCACAGGATTCCATCCCGCTGTGTCATCCCAGAGGCACTGCCCTGTCACCTTCCTATGCCGTCCATATTCCCTCTCTACAAAATTCTTTCCATTAGTATACAAACCTGCTCCCATTTTTCTCATCATTAAAATAGACATAACTTTCATTCTGACTTTTCCTGACTATTGCCCCATTTCTCTGCTCTACTTCAGCAAAACTCCCTCAAATATTGTGTATACTGAGGTCTATAATTCTCTACTCCCACTCTCTCATAAACTAACAACAACAGAAAGGCCTTCTTTCCCCACCTTTCCACCAAAACCCCTTTTATCAAGGTTACCAATTCTTTTATACTGCTAAATCAGACAATTATTTCTTGGTTCACATCTTACTTGGTCTTTCATGTTTTTCACAGTTGGTGAACCAGTTCTTCGCAGCACTTTATTTACTGGGATGTCTAGGATCATGTTAGATTTCCCCCAACCTCATTGATTGCTCCTTCCATGTCTCTGTTGCTTCTCTTCTCCTGACCTCTCCTGGGACTGTTCCTGAAGCTGGACGATACCTACACTATCCTTTGGCGACACTGCTGGTTATGTAGTTACTGAGACTTATCTTTGAGCTACTGCTTTATACTCTATTTTGTGAGGCTGGAACACAAACTCTGCAAATCACATTTCTCCTTCACTGGGGGCACCAGAGGTTGTGCTAATAGGGGGTGCAAGAGGTGAATTAGAAGATGGAAAAGGAGCTTGAGCTGCCATGGCTCCCCACAATGGAAGAGACAGCTGATTCCAGAAGTGGTGGTTCCTCAGGCTTTCCTTGGGGAGTTGGTAGATGTTTCCAGAATCTGGGTCATTATGTCCTCTCAGGAACACCAGGAGAATGGTGCTACTTCCTCAGATGTCTAAGTCCCAGCTCCATGGGGCTTCTCTTCCAAGCCTTTAAATTCTACTAATTCCAAACTCTTCATTTTGTGTCAACAACTGAGGTGTGACAATCTCTGTGACACCTTAGTGATTTTGTCTTCTTATTGCCCTTTTGGTTTTTCAATACCGGGTAATGTCTCTTTATCTACCAGTTAGGATCATTGATACGGTTTCTGATTGCTGGTTGGACCCTGACCAACACAGAGATCTGATCTAGTAACATGGCTTGAAATATCACCTTTATGCTGAGGATTCCAAGACCTCTCCTTTAAATTTCACACTTGGACTAAATTGAATGATGTGAAATTGCTATTTTTACAGTTATGCACAATTTAATAACAGCAATTGCATGTGGTTTGACACCAATATAAAACTAATAGGCATCTCAGATTTAACATGTCCAAAAATTACTCTCCATCTTCATCAACTGTTTTGACTGGCGTCTCAGTTGGATGACATCTTCAAACCTTCTCATTGCTCAGGCTATAGAATAATCCCTGCCTCTTCTCTCTGCCTACAACAACACACATTCACATTTTAATTGTAACCAAATAACTTTGTCTCTGATTTCAAAATGCATGCAAAATCTGGTCATTTATCTAACTGTCGCCACCATCTTGCACTAAATCGCTATCAACTCTCATTTGGTTCATGGTGAGACATCCTAACTAGTCTTCCTACTTCTTAGAATCCTTATAGATACTCTCATCAAAACACCCAGAATGATCGTGTGTGTGTTTCGGGGGTAGGAGAAGTGGATACTGGGGATTGAACCCAGTGCTTTCTACTTCTGAGATACACCCCAGCCAGTTTTTCTTTTCTTGAGACATTTTTGCTAAATTGCCCAAGCTGGACTGGAACCTGTGATACCAGCCTCCCAAGTACAGGGATTACTGGGGTGCACCACTATCCAAGGCTCAGAATGATCCTTTTAAGTCATGGAAGTCAAATAATGTTGCTCCTCTTCTAAACACAGTACTGGCTTCCCATTTATGTAGAATAAAAACCCCATCACCAGTAGTGTTCTTGGTATGTCTTGAACATGTCAGGCACACTCCTGCCACACAGCCATTATGCCAAAGTTAGCAGATACCCCTAACATATCTGCCTGGATAATTTCCTCACTTCTTTCAAGACTTTGTGCAAATCACTGTTATGGATTGAACTATGGCCCCCAAATTGTTGTGTTTAAGTCCTAATACCTTGTACCTCCAAATGCAACTATATTTAGAAATATGAGTCTCTAAAGAGGCAATAAAGTCAAAGTCAGGTCATTGGGGTAGTCCCTAATCTAATCTAACAGGCTAACTTATAAAAAGGGAAAATTATGGGCTGGAGATGTAGCTTAGTGGTAGAACACTTGCCTAGCATATGTGAGACCTTGGGGTTCCATCCCCAGCACTGCAAAGGTGGAGTGGGGACCCTGACAGACTCTGCAACCAGGGAGAGCATCACATGATGTGAAGATGCCACATACGCCAATGAGAGAGCTCAGAACAGACCCTCCCTCACAACCCTCAGAAGGAACCAAGCCTCTAACACTGATTTAGCAGCTCCAGCCTCCAGAGCTATCAGGCAATGAATTTCTGTTGCTTAAAGCACACATACTGCCGGGCGTGGTGGCGCACGCTTGTAATCCCAGTAATTGGGGGGCTGAGACCAGAAGATCCAGGTTTGTGGCCAGCCTCAGCTACTTAGTGAGGCCCTCTGCAACTTAGTGAGACCCTGTTTAAAAATAAAGAATAAAAAATAGGGCTGGGAGTGTAGCCTGGAGGTAGAATGCCCCTGGGTTCAATTCCTGGTACTGAAAAAAAAAATAAAACACCCATATTGAAAAAGTATTTGGGCACCTTGGGACAGAGATGGTAAATGAAAAGAAATGATTCACACTTGAGAATTTTCTCACCTAATAGATATTACAATGACAATCAAAATTAATATTACGTCATTTGCAGGAAAATGGATGGAACTGAAGAGTATTATGCTAAGTGAGATCAGCCAGTCTCAGAGAGTGAAGGGCCATGTTTTCACCCATTTGTGGAAGCTAGAGAGAAATTGGGAAACAAAAGGGACTTCAGATAAATGAGGGAAGATACTAGTGGAATAGTGGAAAGGGACTTGGGGAGGGAGCTGGGAAGGGGAAAGGGGAGATTTGATGAAGGAAACAGTTCAAATAATGCTATGTTCCTATATGAAGTTATCAATACCAATTTCAATATTATGTTTGGGGATGGGGGGAGAGTGGGGTGGTCTTGCACGTCTAGGCTCCAGAATTGTGAGAAAATAAATTTTTGCTTAAGCTGCCCATCTAGGGATGTTAGCTCTAGCAAACTAACAAAATCACCTTCTCAGTGAGGCCAATCCTAATCCTTCTACCTAAAATTGAAATCACCCCACACCTGGACATCCCAAACACATCTACTTGGCCTGTTTTATTTTCTCCTTGCAACTGATAACTTTAATCCTACCATGTTTTTGTTTTACTCAGGGAATGTACTAGACTAGAGTGCAAATAAAGCCAAAGCTATCTAGAAGGCAAACTCAATAAAACTGTATTGTTCCCACATGAAATTTCTGGCCAGAGGGCAAGTTCTTCACATGACAATTCAGTGAGTTGCTTCTTCCATTTACCCCATAAGCCCTGTGATACATTCCACTCAGGAGAAGGTGGTATACAGGGCCGGGCGTGGTGGCGCACACTTGTAATCCCAGTACTTTGGGAGGCGGAGACCGGAGGATCCGGGTTCGCGGCCAGCCTCAGCTCATCTCTCTCTCTCTCTCTCTCTCTCTCTCCCTGTCTTTCTCTCTCTCTACTTAGTGAGGCCCTCCGCAACTTCGGGAGACCCGGTTTCAAAATAAAGTATAAAAAAAATAGGGCCGGGGGTGTAGTGCGGAGGTAGAACACCCCTGGGTTCAATCCCCAGACTGCAAAAAAAAAAGAAGATGGTATTCAGGAGGTCGTGGAAGATCATATCAGCCTTGGACAGGAAATGGTATCTACCACTTCCAATCACATTGTCCAGGACTAAGTCACAGGGCACACCTGTGACGAAACTGCAAGGGGACCTGGGAACTTTGTCTAGTCGTGTGCCCAGAAAAGAGAAGACAGAACAACTAGGAATCTCTGCCACAGTAGTTTCCCGATTTCTTGTGTTTATTGTTAATATGTGTCTCCCTCACTAAAATGAAATCTGCATGAGGACAGGAGAGTTTGTAGATTTTGTTTATTAATTTATTCCAAGAATCTGAAATTATTCCTGTCAGAGTAATTACTTGAAAATATTTGTCTGATAAATGAATGAATCACTCATGTCATATGGGATTAAAAAAAGAAGAAAGAATTATCATACATTTGGAAAATTTGCTCTCTTTGGGGGAGCACCAAACATTTCTATAAATGCATGATTAAAAGATGAAGAGTAAATTGAAAGGGGTACTAGCACACATGGCGTATGTAAGCACTGGAAGAATTCATAGCCAAGGGAAAGATCTAGCTTCGATTCAGATCAGAAAAGGGGTGTTGGATTTAAATTCACTGAAAAATATAAATGCCATCCTGGGATTTATAATTTCTTGGAAGAACTAACTCCAGAACTCTTAGGAAATATTTCCAAAGTTCTTAAAATAATGAAATATTTCTATAAAAATTTATTAAAAAGCTTCTCATTTTGAATGATTGTTGAGCAAGGAACAGCATTAAATGATTCATAGATGTTGCATCATTTAATCTTTAAAACAATCTTAAAAGCTGATATGTTTATTTCCTTTTTACCTAGGAACTTGAGAAAATAAGACTAAGTCTAAAATAAGATTCCATCATTTTCTCCATAAATATATCCAAAGATTTATTGCCATCTATTTCACTGCTTTGGTTACTATTGTAAATTATATCTTTTTGTACTTTAGTTACATTTTTTAATATCCAGAAACCCTTTAAGCCAGTTAATATATTATATTAATTTGGCAATGTATTCTCTCACACTTTTATGCAGATAATCATATCTGCAAAATAAAATTTTGTCTCTTTCTAGCCAAACTTTGCATTTCATTTCAAGTTCTTTCCATTTCATTTCAGAAATCTGATGAGGATGTCCATTAAAATACATATGTAAAGAGCTGGTTTCCTAAGCCGGGCGTGGTGGCGCACCCTTGTAATCTTAGAATTTGAGAGGCTGAGACCGGAGGATCCGGGTTCACGGCCAGCCTCAGCTGCTTTAGTGAGGCCCTCCGCAACTTCGTAAGACCCGGTTTCAAAATAAAGGATAAAAAATAGGGCTGGGGGTGTAGCTCAGAGGTAGAATGCCCCTGGGTTCAATCCCCGGTACCACCAAAAAAAAAAAAAAGAGCTGGTTTCCTTGATTGTTCCTGAATGTAGAGGAGTACTTACGATTTTTAGGTTTGGGGAAGATTTTCTCTATCATATTGCTTTCCATTTCTCATTTCTAAGTGATTTTCATTGTTGTTTTTACTCAAGGTTGAATACTGATTTTTATCCACGGTTTCTACTATAACTGTGAAAATGATTTCCTATTTTCTTTTTTATATGTCAACACTGCACCCAAGGCATTATTTCAGGTCTGCTTTACTAAAAGTAAATAGAATTTGTTCAGGTACAAAGAAGGAATGTAGATAGTGGGCTGGACTGCTCCCCTGTCCCAAGGGTGAACTTTGATTTGTCTGAATAAATCATAGTAATTCTATTCTGTCTTTCAGTGATTGGCTTAATCATGGATCAGTTAAAAGACCCTGGCCAATGAGACGTAAATTATATTCTGTTTGGGGGTTCTGGAAAAAGGACAGGGCAGGGGCTCAATCATTTTCTGCCTCTGGACATACTGAGATTTCCTGCTATCAACTAGCAACTGTGCAGGGGGCCATCCATACACTGAACACTGCAGGGAGAAAAGGAGAGTGGAACCTGGTCCCTATTAACACAGTTGTAATCCTGAAGTAATCCTGAAGCACCCACCTCTGTGTTTCTTGTTTCATGAGATCATTCATGATGTGATTTGTTAGCTTCTGTCTTATTTCAAGTCGGAAGCATCCATAGAGGTGGTGAACTAGACATCTAGGTTTTCCAACGTCAAGACACTCCAGAATTGCAGAATATATCCTACCTGATCCTGATAGGTCATTTGTTTTATATCACCTGGACCTTTATGTCGACAGTTATGTCAATGTTCAGTAGTAAGCTTGTTTATAATTTCCCTTTTTATATTGATAATATTCAAAGTCATAATAGTATCATAAAATGAGATAGGAAAAATCTTTCTCTTTATTTTTTGGAAGAGTTTGCATGAAACCTAAATTGCTATTCTTTGAACATCAGCTTTAACTTGCCTTACAGTTTAAAGATGGTGTTCTTTTGGTTTTGTATTAGTTTATGTGGGTGCATATGGGTGCACATTTTGTGAAAGGGGGAGTAGGTCCTGTTTAGATCACTGATTTGATTTCTTGCTTTTTGGTGGTGCTGAGGTTCAAACCCACAGCCTTGGCGTGCTAGGCAAGAACTTTACTGCGGAGCTATAATCCCAGCCCTAGTTTGATTCTTTTAAAGGTTTATAGACTGTTATATTTTATATTTTTCTTATTTACTTATGAATTTCTCTCTTTCTCTGAAATGTATTCCGAATTCCAAATGAACTGACATAATATTTTTGTATACACTCATATTATGCACTAAATTTATATTCCTAAATTCTTCTTTCTTTTTCCTAGATAAATCTTGTCAGAAAATAGATACTTTATATATGTTTAATGCACTTTGAGTTTTGTTAATCCTCTCTGCTATTGCCTTGTTTCCATTTCATTAATTTTTACTTTTATCTTTATTATTGCTTTTCCTTTTGTCCATCGTTTTGGCCTGCTATTTCTGCAGTACTGAGAATTGAGCACAGGGGGCGCTCTACCAAGGCTCTACATCCCCAGCCCTTTATTTTTTATTTTGAGACAAGTTCTCACTAAGTTGCCCAGGCTGGCCTCGAACTTGGGATCCTCTTCAGCACCCCAATTCTCTGGGATTTCAGGCATCCCCATTACACTCAGTGTTCTGCTGTTCATTTCTTTAACTCAGATTCTGAAATTATTAACTTTTAATCATTCTTTCTAACACATAAGGACCATAAACTTCTGCCTCTGTAGCACTTTGGCTTTGTGACAATTAGATATGAAGTATTTTCATTGTTATTTATTTCCACTTATTTTCCAACTTTTATTATGCTAGGGTCTTTGGTCAATTATTTAGTTCAGTTTGCTGTTGATATTGTTTTTAGGTTTTGTTTTTATACTGGGGATTGAACTCAGGGGCATCCTACCTCTGGGCTACACCCCCAACCCTATTTTATCTTTTGTTTTGAAACAGTCTCACTAGGGTGCCAAGAGTCTCTGAGGCTGAGGCTATCATTGAACCTGCCATCCTCCTGT
>PVJS01052500.1:0-13597 GCA_004027185.1 Glis glis
TTTTTTTTTTTTTTTTTTTTTTTTTTGCCGTATTAGGGGTTGAATTCAGGGGCATTCTACCTCCAAGCTACACCCTCAGCCCTATTTTTTATTCTTCATTTTGAAACAGGGTCTCACTAAGTTGAGGAGAGCCTCACTAAGTAGCTGAGGCTGGCCACGAACCTGCAATCCTCCTGTCTCAGCCTCCCAAGTAGTGGGATTACAAGCATGTGCCACCACACCCGGCTAGCTTATTTTTTTTTTATTATTGAAGTAGGGTCTCGCTAAGTTGCTGAGGGTCTCACAGGTTGCTGAGGCTAGTCTGCCTGCAAGTACTGGTATTACAGGCCTGCCACAACTCCCATCTACAAAGTCCTTTAATTTACTAGTAATACGGGGGCTTATCGTTTCAGGGACTGGTGACTTTCAGGGATGTGGTCGTAGAGTTCTCTCAGGAAGAATGGAAGTGCCTGGAACCTGCACAGAGGGCCTTGTACAGGGATGTGACTTTGGAGAACTTCAGTCACTTGGCCTCACTAGGTAAGACGCATCACACATGGAGAGGGGAAATGAGGACCCAGGAACTACAGCAGTGGGAGTCTGCTGCTTCCACCTCTGGCCCAAAGGAAACAAGCAGATGGTCCACGGGAGGTGCTGAGAACCAGAACTCCAGAGAAGGGCCCTGTCAGCAGCGACTCTAGCTACCTCCAGCACTCCCAGGTCAAAAGGGGGATGGAGGGAGCTAGTGACTGTCCCGCACTTGCCCTTCTGCTGCTGCCCCGCTGTGCTTTCCATCTGCCAAGCCCACGGGGGAGCCACGGGGCAGGGAGAGACAGGCTTCCTACGCAGGCCAGGCCGTCTGGGACAGGGCCTGACAGAGCGGGACCAACATCAAGGAACGGATTGGAGGGGAAGGAGAGGGTTAATCTACTCCAAGTAATTCATCCCTAGCCTGAGGGAATTTCTGGTCTCTTCATCATGAATTTCTAGAACATTTTCCAAGTTTCTGACTGAAATTTTGTCTTCCATTCCCAAGAGAATTGTTCTGTGTTATGTGGAATTGGGAACGAGTTGTTGAACTAGTCATTTCCGTCTTCTGATCCTTTGGACAACCGTCACACTTTCTTCCTTATAATTGCCTTAATTCCTTGGGGACTGAGGGACTAGATTTGAATTTTGGAGGCCGGCCGGGCGTGGTGGCGCACGCCTGTAATCCCAGTACTTGGGAGGCAGAGACCAGAGGATCCAGGTTTGCAGCCAGCCTCAGCTACTTAGTGAGGCCCTCCGCAACTTCGTGAGACCCGGTTTCAAAATAAAGTATAAAAAACTGGGCCGGGGGTGTAGCTCAGAGGTAGAACGCCCCTCGGTTCAATCCCCGGTACTGCAAAAAAAAAAAAAACATTTGAATTTTGGAACAGTGTGATCATGCCCTGTTTTTTTTCTGGTAAACAGGACTTTCCATTTCTAAGCCTGATATCATCTCCTTATTGGAGCAAGGGGAGGAGCCCTGGATGATTGCAAATGATGTGGCGAGACCGTGGTTTCCAGGTGAGCAGAGGCGGACCTGGAGGGGGTGAGAGGAGTGTAGCCCAGTGGGTGAGTCAAGTGACAGCGGTAACTTGAGTCATTGTTAGAAAAAAAATTTCTTCTTATGAGTGATTGCTCTTGACAAATTCTGATTTGGGCCACATGAAAATGTCTTTCCTTTTTTTTTTTGGTACTAGGGATTGAACCCAGGGGCATTCTACCTCTGAACTAAACCCCCAGTCCTATTTTATTTTTTATTTTGAAACAGGGCTTCACTAAGTAGCTGAGGCTGTCTGTGAACCTGCAATCCTCCTGTCTCAGCCTCCCAAGTACTGGGATTACAAGCATGCACCACCACGCCCTGCTAAAATGTCTTTTTTTTTTTTTTCTTGTACTCAGGATTGAACCCAGTGGCATTCTTTTTTTTTTTTTTTCCAGTACTGGGAATTGAACCCAGGGCATTCTACCTCTGATATATACCCCCAGCCCTATGTTTTTATTGTTGTTGTTTTTGTTGTTGTGTGTGTGTGTGTGTGTGTGTGTGTTACTGGAGATTGAACCCAGGGGCATTTAATCTCTGAACTACATCCCCAGCTCTATTTTATTTTTTATTTTGAAACAGGGTCTCACTAAGTTGCTGAGGGTCTCGCTAAGTTGCCGAGTCTGGCCTCAAACCTGCAATCCTCCTGTTTCTGCTTCCCAAGTACTGGGATTAGAGGTGTGTGCCACCATGCCCAGCCCTTATTTTTTATTTTTGAAACAGTGTCTTAAGTTGCTGAGGCTGGCCTCGAATCTGCGATCCTCCTTTCTCAGCCTCCCAAGTACTTGAGATTATAGATGTGTGCCACCACACCCAGCCCACTTTAAGTGTGTCCATTGTAACCAGAATTCTGTTGAAATTTCCTTTTGAATTCCTTGACTTAAATAAGAGAATTCAATCCATTCTCATTTATTATTATAACTAATGTGTCTATTATTGCTCTTGCCGTTTTATTTTATATTTTCTATTCCTCATTCTTCTCATTTCCAGCCATTCCTGTATTCCTCACATTTTACTTCCATTCTTTCTTCCCTCAAGTGATTTTGAAGTCATGCTTTCTATTGCTTTGTAATAAAAATCTTTTGTGTTTTACAAATGTGCTTAAACTTGCAGGGTACAATGGTGCATGCCTGTAATGCCAGTACTTGGGAGGCTAAAACAGGAGAACTACAGGTTCAAGGCCAGCCTCAGAAATTTCTTTTTTTTTTTTTTTTGCGGTACCGGGGATTGAACCCAGGGGCGTTCTACCTCCGCGTTACACCCCCGGCCCTATTTTTTTTTTATACTTTATTTTGAAACCGGGTCTCACGAAGTTGTGGAGGGCCTCACTAGGTAGAGAGAGAGAGAAAGACAGGGAGAGAGAGCGAGAGAGCTGCCAGCCTCAGAAATTTAACGAGCCCCTCAGCAACTTAGTAAGACCCTGTAATCCCATTACTGAGACAAGAGAATCACAGTTTTGAGGCCAATGCACTGTAACTTAGTGAGACCCTGCTTCAAAATAAAAACTAAAATTGGAGCCAGGTGTGGTGGCACATGCTTATAATCCCAGTACTTGGGATGTCAAGACAGAAGGATCGCAGGTTCGAGGCCAACATCAGCAACTTAGTGAGGGCCTTCACAATTTAGTGAAACCTTATTTCAAAATAAAAAATAAGCCAGGCATGGTGGCACATGCTTGTAATCCCAGTACTTGGGAGGCTGAGACAGGAGGATCGCTAGTTTGAGGCCAGCCTCAGAAAATTAGTGAGGCCCTTCACAACTTAGTGAGACCCTGTTTCCAAATAAATAAAATTGGACTGGGGGTATAATTTGGAGGTAGAATGCCTCTGGGTTCAATCCCCTAGTACCAAAAAAAATAAATAAAATAAGGCTAGGGATATAGCTCAGAATTAGAATGCCCTGGGTTCAATCCCAGAAACACACACACACACACACACACACACACACACACACACACCACACACACACACCACACACACAAAATAAGGTTGGGGTATACCTCAGAGGTAGAATGCCCTTGTGTTTAATCCCTAGTACCACACATACAAAAAAGAAATGGTTTAAATGGAAAATTATGTTATATGAATTTTACCTCAATTAAAAATATAAGCCGGGTGTGGTGGCACACGCTTGTAATCCCAGTACTTGGGAGGCTGAAACCGGAGATCTGGGTTTGCAACCAGCCTCAGCTACTTAATGAGGCTCTCAGCAACTTAGCGAGACCCTGTTTCAAAATAAAAAGTAAAAAAGTAGGGCTGGGGGTGTAGATCAGAGGTAGAATGCCCCTGGGTTCAATCTCCAGCACTATAGCAACAAAAAAAGACAGTTTAAAAATATAGATAGAGCCGGGCGTAGTGGCGCACACTTGTAATCCCAGTACTTGGGAGGCTGAGACTGGAGGATCCTGGTTCGCGGCCAGCCTCAGCTTAGTGAGGCCCTCTGCAACTTAGTGAGACGCTGTTTCAAAATAAAGAATAAAAAAAATAGGGCCGGGGGTGTAGCTCGGAGGTAAAATGCCCCTGGGTTCAATCCCCGGTACCGCAAAAAAAAAAAAAAAATATAGATAGACAGATACATAGATACATAGATAGATAGGACTAGAGGTGTACTTCAATGGAAAAATATATGTTTTTCATGTGTCAGGCCCTAGGTTCAATTACCAGTCCCCCCCACAAAAAAAATGTATATAAATAAATAGATAAGGCCGGGCGTGGTGGTGCACGCTTGTAATCCCAGTACTTGGGAGGCTGAGACCGAGGATCCAGGTTCTCGGTCAGCCTCAGCTAATTAGTGAGGCCCTCCGCAACTTCGTGAGACCGGGTTTCAAAATAAAGGATAAAAAATAGGGCCGGGGGTGTAGCCCGGAGGTAGAATGCCTCTGGGTTCAATCCCCGGTACCGCAAAAAAAAAAAAAAAAAAAAAAAAATAGGGCCAGGGGTATAGCTCAGAGGTAAAACGCCCCTGGGTTCAATCCCCAGTACCACAAATAAATAAATAAATAAATAAATAAATAAATAAATAAATAAAATAAGCCAGGCACACGCTTGTAATCCCAGTACTTTCTTTGGGAGGCGGAGAACGGAGGATCCGGGTTCGCGGCCAGCCTCAGCTCTCTCTCTCTCTCTCTCTGTCTCTACTTAGTGAGTGAGGCCCTCCGCAACTTAGTGAGACCCGGTTTCAAAATAAAGTATAGCCGGGCGTGGTGGCGCACGCTTGTAATCCCAGTACTTTGGGATGCGGAGACCGGAGGATCCGGGTTCGCGGCCAGCCTCAGCGCGCATGCGCGCGCACGATCGATCGATGGATAGATCGATCGGTCTATCTCTCTCTGTCCCTCTCTCTTTCTCTCTCTATCTCTCTCCCTCTCTCTCTCTACCTAGTGAGGCCCTCCGCAACTTCGTGAGACCCGGTTTCAAAAATAAAGCATTAAAAAATAGGGCCGGGGGCGTAGCGCAGAGGTAGAACACCCCTGGGTTCAATCCCCGGTACCGCAAAATAAATAAATAAATAAATAAATAAATAAATAAATAAATAAATAAATAAAATAAAATAGATAAATACACATGTATGCACCCACACCCCTTGACCCTACTTCTGTAGATTTCGGTTCTTTCTGGGGTGATGCTTGGGCATTTGTACTGTTAACGGGCTTGCTGAATGGCTGTGATCCATAACAACAGTAAAAAACCCTGGCTTAGTTTTTGTTCTTGCTCTCTGCTGGCACCATGTGAAGTCTTAATCATATTTGTGGTTTCGTGTCCCTATGTCTTTTTCAGAAATTGCTCAATATTTGAGACATACATAAGCCATTTACTTTTTGTCATTTTCTTTTTTTTTTTTTGGTGCTGGGGATTGAGCCCAGGGGCATTCTACCTCTGAACTACACCCCACCCTGTTTTTTATTTTTACTTGAAACAGGGTCTCACTAGGTTGATGAGAGTCTCACTACTTGCTGAGTCTGTCCTCGAACCTGCGATCCTCCTGTCTCAGCCTCCCAAGTACTGGGATTACAGGCATGTGCCACCATACCTGGCTGGCCCCCAGCCCTTTTTATTTTTTATTTTGAAGCAGGGTCTCCCTGTGTTGTTGAGGCTAGTCTCAAACTTGTGATCCTCCTGTGTCATCCTTCCAAATACTGGGATTATAGGTACGTACTACCATGCCCAGCTTATTATCTTCATTTTATCTCCCTATTTTACTGTAGAATTTCTTATTTCTTTTCAAAGAGAACAGCTTGTATTTACTTTTCTCTTATTCTTTCAGACTTGAAGTCCAGGTATGAAACATTTCCAGAAAAAGATATTTTTCAAATAAAATCCTTCGGTTGGGAGGTAATAGAAAGCCTTAAATACTATGATGTTGAGGACTCCAGTTTTAGAGATGACTGGGGGTGCGAAGGTCAGTTTGAGAGGCAACGCGTACATCAGGAGTGCTGTTTCAATCAGGTGGCGATCACCTATGGAAACATCCCCACTTTTGAGCATCACACACCCCTGGCGGCACATCGGCAGCGCAGTAGGACCAGTGAGAAACCGATTGAGTGTAGCGAATGTGGGAAAGCATTTGGCCGTGGCTCACACCTTATTCAACATCAGAAAACTCACACTGGCGAAAAACCCTTCGAGTGTAAGGAATGCGGGAAGGCCTTCAGTCGTGCCTCACACCTTGTTCAGCATCAGAGAATTCACACAGGCGAGAAGCTGTATGACTGTAAGGAGTGTGGAAAGGCCTTTGGTCGTCCTTCAGAACTTACTCTACATCATAGACTCCACACTGGCGAGAAACCCTATGAGTGTAAAGAGTGCGGAAAAACTTTCAGGCAGCACTCACATCTTATTCTGCATCAAAGAACCCATACGGGCGAGAAACCCTATGAGTGCGATGAATGTGGAAAGGCCTTCAGGCAGCATTCACAACTTATCTTGCATCAAAGAACTCACACAGGCGAGAAACCCTATGTCTGTAAAGACTGTGGGAAGGCTTTCATCCGTGGCTCACAGCTGACCGTTCATCGGAGGATTCATACAGGCGCGAGACCCTATCAGTGTAAAGAATGCGGGAAAGCCTTTAGACAGCATTCCCAGCTCACTGTCCACCAGCGAATCCACACCGGGGAGAAGCCCTACGAGTGCAAGGAATGCGGAAAGGGCTTCACTCACAGCTCAGAAGTGACTCGCCATCAAAGAATTCATTCTGGGGAGAAACCCTATGAATGTAAGGAATGCGGGAAGACCTTTAGACAGCACGCACAGCTCACTCGACACCAGAGAGTTCATACTGGCGACAGACCCTACGAATGCAAGGACTGTGGGAAGGCCTTTAGTCGTAGTTCGTACCTTATTCAACATCAGAGAATTCATACAGGTGACAAGCCCTACGAATGTAAGGAATGTGGGAAAGCCTTTATTCGTGTTTCACAGCTGACTCATCATCAGCGAATTCATACTTGTGAGAAACCCTATGAATGCAGGGAATGTGGAATGGCCTTTATTCGTAGTTCACAACTTACTGAACATCAGAGAATTCATCCCGGAATCAAACCTTATGAATGTAGAGACTGTGGACAGGTATTTGTTCTTGGTTCGCAGCTCATTGAACACTACAGAATTCATACTGGTTAGAAGGCCTGGAGGGATAGGAATATGGAAAGCCTTTATGTGGAGTTCAGACCTGGCTCAATATTAGATCATTTTAATATAATTAATGTCAGAAAAACCTCCATTTGTCACTTCCATTATAGATCATCAGAGAACTCATACCAGAAGAAAATTCAATAAATGTGGGAATTCTTTTTGCCTCACTTGCTATTTATTAAGCATTAGTGAACCTGTGCTTAAAGAAAAAAAAAAGCCAGGCGTGGTGGCGCACGCTTGTAATCCCAGTACTTTGGGAGGCGGAGACCGGAGGATCCGGGTTCACGGCCAGCCTCAGCTCTCTCTCGCTCTCTCTCTCTCTCTCTCTCTCTCTCTACTTAGTGAGGCCCTCCACAACCTCGTGAGACCCAGTTTCAAAATAAAGCATAAAAAAAAAAATAGGGCCGGGGTTGTAGCGCGGAGGTAGAACGCCCCTGCGTTCAATCCCTGGTACCGCAAAAAATAAATAAATAAATAAAGTATAAAAAATAGGGCTGGGGGCGTAGTGTGGAGGTAGAACGCCCCTGCGTTCAATCCCCAGTACCGCAAAAAAGAAAAAAAAGTTAAGCCAGGCATGTTGTCACTTGGGAGGCTAAGACAGGAAGATCACAGGTTTGAGACCAGCCTTAGCAATTTAGCAAGTCTCTCAGCAACATAGTGAGACCCTGTTTCAACACAAAAATAAAAAAGGGCTGGGAATGTAGTTCAGAGGTAGAATGCCCCTGAATTCGATCCCCAGTACCACCAAAAAGAAAACAAAAAAGTTAATATGAATGTAGAAAAGCCTTCTGTTACCACTCAAAATCTGTTCGATTTTTTGAGTATTCCAAATAGAAAGTGACCCGATTAAAATATTTTGTGGCCAGGCGTGGTGGCTCACACTTGAAATTCCAGTACTTGGGAGGCTGAGACAGGAGGATCACAGGTTTGTGGCCAGCCTCAGCTACTTAGTGAGGCCCTCCACAACTTAGTGAGACCCTGTTTCAAAATAAAGAATAAAAAATAGGACTTGGGGTATAGCTTGGAAATAGAATGCCCCTGGGTTCAATCCCCAGTACCGCAAAAAAAAAAAAAATATATATATATATATATATATATTTATATATATACATATATACATATGTATATATATATTTGAATATATACATATTTTAGAGAAATATTACAACATAAACTCAAGTCAAAGAATGATTATTGAAAATAAAAGTGGGAACTGGGCGTGGTGGCACATGCTTGTCATCCCAGTACTTGGGAGGCTGAGACAGGAAGATCGGAGGTTTGAGGACAGCCTCAGCAAGTAGTGAGACTCTCATCAACCTAGTGAGACCCTGTTTCAAAATAAAAAATAAAATCGGGCCGGGCGTGGTGGCGCACGCTTGTAATCCCAGTACTTTGGGAGGCAGAGACCGGAGGATCCGGGTTCACGGCCAGCCTCAGCCCTCTCGTTCTCTCTCTCCCTGTCTCTCTCTCTCTGTCTCTCTCTCTCTCTCTCTCTCTCTCGCTGTCTCTCTCTCTCTCCTTAGTGAGGCCCTCCAGAACTTTGTGAGACACGGTTTCAAAATAAAGTATAAAAAATAGGGCCGGGGGTGTAGCGCGGAGGTAGAACGCCCCTGCGTTCAATCCCCGGTACTGCAAAAAAAAAAAAAAATCAAGCTGGGGTGTAGCTCAGAGGTAGAATGCCCCTGGGTTCAATCCTCAGTGCCACAAAAAATAAAAATAAAGGGCTCAGTCCTGGGTGGCACCTCTGCCCTCAAGGTCATCCATGTGTCCACCAACCCAGAAGGTCTTCAAAGCATGCAGTGGATCTGCTTGATTGGTTGGTACTGGGGGTTGAACTGCAGCTTTGCACATGCTAGGCAAGCACTTTCACTAAGCTACATCCACAGGCCTTCTTTCATTTTGAGACATGGTCTTGCCCAGGTTGGCCTTGAATTTGTGATTATCCTGCCTCAGCCTCTGGAGTATCTGCAATTAGGGGCCTGTGCCACCGTTCCCAGTTCATGTTGCTAATTTTATTTTATTTTTGTGTGTGTGGTACTGAGGATGGAACCCAGGGGCCTTCTACCTCCAAGCTATGCCTCCAGCCCTCTTTTATTTTTATTTGGAAACAGGGTCTCACTCAGTTGCTGAGAGCCTCACTAAGTTGCTGAGACTGGCTTTGAAGTTGTGATCCTCCTGTCTCAGCCTCCCAAGTATTGGGATTACAGGCCTGCGCCACTACGCCTGGCTTTCATGTTGCTAATTTTAAAACAGCAATTCTGAAGCCAGGCATGGTGGCGCATGCTTGGCACATGGTGGTTGTAGCTCAGTGGTAGAACACCCCTGGGGAGGAAGGGAGGGAGGGAGGGAGGATGGAAGGAAGGTAGGTAGGTTGGTTGGTTTCCCTGGAAAAGAACTCAGGTATTCCTATGTGTGTGTGTGGTGGGGGGGGGAAGGTGGAAGGGAAGGAGGGAGGGAGGGAGGGAGGTACATAGGTTGGTTGGTTGGTTCCCTGGAAAGAAACTCAGACAAACCAAGTTGGAAAATATCCTGTTTTCCTTTTTTTGTTTGTATGTTTGTTTTGCGGTACTGGGGATTGAACCCAGGGGCATTCTACCTCTGGGCTACACCCCCAGCCCTATTTTTTATCCTTTATTTTGAAACAGGGTCTCACTAAGTTGTGGAGGGCCTCACCAAGTAGCTGAGGCTGGCCGCAAACCCGGATCCTCTGGTCTCCGCCTCCTAAGTACTGGGATTAGAAGCGTGCACCACCATGCCCGGCTTCCTGTTTTCTTTTATGGTTTCTTTTATGGTTTTTGTTTTGTTTGCCTTAGATTCTGTTTATCTTTATGGTGTGTGGTGTGTGTGTTACTGGGGATTGAATCCAGGGGTGCTCTACCCCAGAGCTACAACCCCAGCCCTTTTTTGTTTGTTTTTGGTACTGGGGGCTGAATCCAGGGGCGTTCTACCTCTAGATACACCCCCAGCCCTTTTTATTTTTTGTTTTGAAACAGAGTCTCTTCTGGGTTGCAGAGGGCCAAAGTTTCTGAGGCTGTCCTCGAACCTGTAATCATCTTTTCTCAGCCTCCCAAATACTGGTATTACAGGCGTGCACCACCATACCCGGTTCCCCCAGCACTTTTAAATTTTATTTTGAGACTGTAATCCCAGTACCAGGGAGGCAGAGACACGAGGATCGCAGGTTCACAGCCAGCCTCAGCAATTTAGGGAGGCCCTCTGCAATTTAGTAAGACCCTGTTTCAAAATAAAGAATAAATAGGGCTGGGGTGTAGCTCAGAGGTTGAATGCCTTTGGGTTCAATCCCCAGTACCAAAAAAAAAAAAAAAAAGCAAGTCCTAAAACATAAAAAAAGACTAGAGTGAAGGTCTAGGTGGGAGGCGCGGTTGTTCTGTGCCTGCCACCAGGTGGCAGCAGAGAGACACAGACGCTCAGCTCTGGGCGGGAGAGAGGCGGCCTGGGGTCAGTCCCTACCAGCTTCCATGCCCCGGTTCCTGACCCTCGAAACTGTGAAATAATAAATACTTGTCGTTATTTTGAGCTGCTACATCTTGGATTGATTTGTAACTTGGCAAAAGACAACTAATACACTTTAAACTGCATTTGCGCCCTGTTGGTCCTGCACGTTGAGAAAGGCATTCCTTCATGACACCCGCACAGTGACGGCAGTAGCAGCTTGGTTTAGACTTCCTGACCCTGGGTCAGTACTACGGAGGCGGGTTCCAGACCTCCTCCCTCCAGGGCTCCCTTCAGAACAGCAGCGATCCCTAGGCACCAGTTTTCAGACGTTCTGACAACATCTAAACACTCTGGAAGACCATCCCAGAGGAGGAAGGGCTCCAGTCAGGCATAATGAGCTACAGCTGCCCGCTGGACATCTTGTTGTCTTTAATTATGGTACTGGAGGGTCAAACCCAGGGGATTCTACCTCTGAGCTACATCCCAAGCCAGATATATATATATATGGCTCATTTTTATCTCTCTTAAAGGAATTAAAAAAGGGGGGGCCAGGCGTGGTGGTGCACGCTTGTAATCCTAGTATTTGGGAGGCTGAGACCGGAGGATCCAGGTTCGAGGCTAGCCTCAGCTACTTAGTGAGGCCCTCCACAACTTAGTGAGACCCTGTTTCAAAATAAAGAACAACAAAAAAATAGGGCTGGGGGTGTAGCTGGGAGGTAGAATGCCCCTGGGTTCAATCCTCAGTACTGCAAAAATAAATAAATAAATAAATAAATAAATAAATGCATGCGCGGAGGATGTAGCTCAGTGGTAGAGTAATGCCTAGTTTGTGCAAGACCCTGGGTTTGATACCCAGCACTGTAAATAAATAAGCCAAGCCAGGCATGGTGGTGCACACCTGTAATCCCAGTACTTGGAATGCTGAGACAGAAGGATCGAGGTTGGAGGCCAGCGTCAGCAATTTAGCAAGACTGTTTCCTTTTTCTTTTCTTTCTTTCTTTCTTTTTTTTTTTTTTTTTTTTTGGTACTGGGGAGACTGAACCCAGGGGCCTTCTACCTCCAAGCCACACGCCCAGCCCTGTTTAATTTAATTAATTTATTTATTTATTTATTTATTTATTTATTTGCGGTACTGAGGATTGAACCCAGGGGCATTCTATCTCCGAGCTCCACCCCCAGCCCTATTTTTTATTCTTTATTTTTGAAACAGGGTCTTGCTAAGTTGCGGAGAGCCTCACTAAGTAGCTGAGGCTGCTGCAAACCCGGATCCTCTGGTCTCAGCCTCCCAAGTACTGGGATTACAGGTGTGTACCATCATGTCTGGCATGAGACCTTGTTTCAAAATAAAAAATAAAAAGGGCTGGGGACGTAGCTCGGAAGTAGAATGACCCTGGGTTCAATCCCCATCCCCAGTGCCAAATAAATAAATAATACTGATATATGAACTTTACCACTAAAAATAATGGCTTGGGTTGGCTCAGTTATGCTCTCATATAAATTCATTTAATGCTCTGAACAAGCCGGGCGTGGTGGCGCAGGCTTGTAATCCCAGTACTTTGGGAGGCGGAGACCGGAGGATCCGGGTTCGTGGCCAGCCTCAGCTACTTAGTGAGGCCCACCGCAGCTTAGTGAGACCCTGTTTCAGGATAAAGAATAAAAAATAGGGCTGGGGGTGTAGCCTGGAGGTAGAATGCCCCTGGGTTCAATCCCCAGTACCGCAAAAAAAAAAAAAAAAAATGCTCTGAACAAACTTCCACTGAGGAAGATTTTTTTTTTTTTTGGCGGTACTGGGGATTGAACCCAGGGGCGTTCTACCTCCAGGCTACACCCCCAGCCCTATTTTTTATTCTTTATTTTTGAAACAGGGTCTCACTAAGTAGCTGAGGCTGGCCATGAACCTGCGATCCTCCTGTCTCAGCCTTCCAAATACTGGGATTTCTTTTCTCTTTTTTTTTTTTTTGCAGTACCAGGGATTGAACCCAGAGGGGTTCTACCTCCGAACTACACCCCCGGCCCTCTTTTTTATACTTAATTTTGAAACCAGGTCTCACGAAGTTGCGGAGGCCTCACTAAGTAGAGAGAGACAGAAGGAGAGAGAGAGAGAGAGAGAGAGAGCTGAGGCTGGCCTCGAACCCGGATCCTCCGGTCTCCGCCTCCCAAAGTACTGGGATTACAAGCGTGCGCCACCATGCCCGGCTCAAATACTGGGATTTCTTAAGTGCGCCGCGCCCGGCTCACTGAGGAAGGTTCTGACTTGGCCTTCACGTTACAAATACCAGAATTAAAGCTCAGAGGTGCAATCATTCACTATATAGATAGAACAAGGAGTTTGAATACGGGTTTCTCTCTGCCCTCACTTGTTCTCTATCAATCCTGTAAGGAGAGATCTGGGGAAGAAGTACCCTTGCCCAGGAGGCAACCTCCGCAGAAACATTCAAAACTGTATACCCCCGCCGGGTGTGGTGGCGCACGCTTGTAATCCCAGTACTTGGGAGGCTGAGACAGGAGGATCACAGGTTTGAGGACAGCCTCAGCAAGTAGTGAGACTCTCAGCAACCTAGCAAGACCCTGTTTCAAAATAAAAAAAATATAATAGGGCTGGGGGGTGTAGCTCAGAGGTAGAACACTCCTGAGTTCAATCCTCAGTACCAATAAATAAATAAATTAATTAAAATAAAATAGGGCTGGGGGTGTAGCTCCGAGGTAGAATGCCCCTGGGTTCAATTCCGAGCACCACACACACACACACACACACACACACACACACACACACACAGAGCCTGGTGTGGTGGCACACGCTTGTAATCCCAGTACTTGGGAGGCTGAGACAGGAGGATTGTAGGTTTGCGGTCAGCTGCAACTTCGTGAGACCCTGTTTCAAAATAAAGAATAAAATATAGGGTTGGGGGTGTAGCTCGGAGATAGAATACCCCTGGGTTCAATCCCCAGTACCGCAAAAAAA
>PVJS01052501.1:0-13596 GCA_004027185.1 Glis glis
AGGTCTGGAGGGAGGGAGGAAGCAGGAGCCCCACACGCTCAGGGCTTTGAGGGCAGCCCCGTGGAAGCCTGGGCCGCAGGAGCCCTCAGAGGGTGCTGGAGGGCACCCAGACAAGCCAGGGCCGGCTCCCTCCTGCACACGTGGCCCTGGCCTTTCTCCGTGTCCGTGGCTGGCAGCGAGGCCCTTGTACCCACGTGTCAGCCCTCCGAATGGGGAGAGGAATCCGCCGGCTTCAGGGCGCTTGGCCAAGGGGGCGGATGCCCATGTGGACTCTGGTCTGTCACAGGACGGTCCCTGCCCTTGTCACGGGATGCTGGGCACAGCCCTCAGCTTCTGCTGCCTGCTTTAGAGCTCAGTGCCTCGCAGATGGGGTCGGGTGCCCTGGGTACTTGTCACAGCCAGGGTGTCGTCAGGGCACGGTGTGTCTGGTTCGCCTCCTGCTGGGCGGGAGCACGGCTCTGCACGGGCTTCTGTGCCTGCCTTGGAGCTGGGGCCTGGAGGGACAGAGACCACGGCGTGTGGTGGGCGTGCTGTTTAACCATCACTCAGGGCTGAGTGTGGGAGGAAGAAATAAACGAACAAAACCAGGCTGGTGGTGCACGCCTGTCATCCCAGTACGTGGGAGGCTGGGGCAGGAGGATGGCAGGTTCGAGGCCAGCCTCAGTGACTTAGTGAGACCCTGTTTCAAAACAGAAAATGGAAAGGGCTGTGGGTGTAACTTGAAGGAGAATGCCCCTGGGTTCGGTCCCCAATCCCCAAAACAAACAGAACGAAGCTATCAGTGCACTCAGAGGAGGCGGCCTCCCTGCCGCACCCACCTCCCAGAGAGGGGAGCCGGGGGCTGCGCCCCAGCACCGCAGGGCCTGACCAGCTCGCGCTCTCTCTGCCCAGCTCCAGTGGCTGCTGGATAATTACGAGACTGCCGAAGGCGTGAGTCTCCCCCGCAGCTCCCTGTACAGCCACTACCTCCGGCACTGCCAGGAACACAAGCTGGACCCCGTGAACGCCGCCTCCTTCGGGAAGCTCATCCGCTCCGTGTTCATGGGCCTGCGGACGCGGCGCCTGGGGACCAGGTAGGCCCCCTCCACTGGCATCGCCCTCCTGCGCCTTCCAGAAATGGGCTCCTGCTTCCACACTGACTGGCAGCCACCTACCGGGTGGACTGGGACACCCCAGGCCTTGGCGCGCCGGTCTCCTGTAGATGCGGGATGGCACGGAGGTCACTGCTGGGCGCGCTGGCGCACACCTGTCAACCCAGTGACTCGGGAGGCTGAGGCAGGCAGGAGGACCGCAGGCTCAAGGCCAGCCTGGGCAACTTAGACTTTGTCTCAAAAAGGGCTGGGGATGTAGCTCAGAGGTAGAACCCTGTGGTAGAACCACGGAGCCCCTGGGGTCAGTTGCCAGGATCAAAACTAAATAAATAAAAATAAAAAGGAGCCCAGCGTGGTGGTGCACACCTGTCATCCCAGTACTTGGGAGGCCGAGACAGGAGGATCTCAGATTTTCAGCCAGCCTCAGCAGCTTAGCGAGACCCTCAGCAACTTAGCAAGACCCTGTTTCCAAATAAAAAGGGCTGGATGTGTAACTCAGAGGTAGAATGCCCCGGGTTCAATCCCCAGTACCAAAATAAATAAAATAAAAAGGGCTGGGGGTGTAGCTCAATGGTACAACGACTCTGGCCTCAATCCCCAGTACTGGAAGAACTCCAGAGGAGAAGAGAAATTTTTCATAATAGCAAGATTTTTGGTTTTTGACTTTGTGTGTGTGTGTGTGTGTGTGTGTGTGTGTGTGCGCACGCACGTGCGTGTGAGGATTGGACCCAGAGATGTTCTACCGCTGAGCTACACTACCAGCCCTTTGTTTTATTTTGAAACAGGGTCTTGCTAAATTGCTGTGCACTGGCCTTGAGCTTGCAATCCTTGTGCCCCAGCCTCCCCACTACTGGGATTACAGGTGTGCACCACTGCGCCTAGCTGAGGTTGAGATTTTAAAGGATTCATTTATTTTATTTTATTTGTACTGAGGATTGAAACCAGGGGCGTTCTGCCTTTGAGCTACACCCCCAGCCCCTTTTTTAAACAATGTTGAAACAGGGTCTCAATTGCTGACACTGTCCTTGAACCTGTGATTCTCCTGTCTCAGCCTCTGAAGTACTGGGATGACAGGCATGCACTACCACACTTGGCTAATAGCACGTTTTTTTGTTTGTTTGTTTTTTGTTTTGTTTTTTGTTTTTTGCGGTACTGGGGATTGAACCCAGGGGCATTCTACCTCTGAGGTACACCCCCAGCCCTATTTTTTATTCTTTATTTTGAAACAGGGTCTCACTAAGTTGTGGAGGGCCTCACTAAGTAGCTGAGGCTGACTTCGAACCTGCGATCCTCCTGTCTCAGCCTCCCAAGTACTGGGATGACAAGCGTGTGCCACCATGCCTGGAAATAGCAAGTTTTTGAAAGCAGCCCCTGGATTATGTGGCAGAGCTGGATTTGCCATCTCTCAGTGCCTCCGCCCTGTCTACACTGACCCACCACGGCCTCTCCCTGGCCTCCGGGGGCCATCCCGTACCGTAGACATATCCCTGGCAGTTAAGCCCACGCTCCACTTGCTGGGGGGAAAAAGCTGTAAGGCCGTTCCTTGTGGCACCTGTGACCTCGTGGCCGTCCAGGCTGGGCGCTTGCTCCCTGTGACACTCAATAGAAATGGCGTCAGGGTCATTCATGTCCTCAGTGAAGCAGGCATCCTAGCAGGTCCCAGAGAGCAGAGTCCCTGGCTCCCCACACCTTTCCACCCTTTGCAGAGCGTAGACAGAGAGGGGAGGTGGCGGGAAGAAGGGACAGGGCCCCCGGGTCTCGGGGCCACAGCCAGCACTGCCTGGAGGCCCCACTGTGGAGTGCGAGGGCATGACGCTTGTCCTCATTGCTGCCCAGAGGAATGGCACTACGCAGGCTGGGACATCTGCACAGCCCGCACCTGTCGGCTAGTGCCCTCCTGTGGGGCCACTCCACAGGTGACCGGAACTCAGTTATTTAAATCCCTCTGATCAGCCGGGTGTGGTGGCTCATGCTTGTAATCCCAGTACTTGGGAGGCTGAGACAGGAGGATCGCAGGTTCACAGCCAGCCTCAGCTACTTAGTGAGGCCTCCGCAACTTAGTGAGACCCTGTTTCAAAATAAAGAATAAAAAATAGGGCTGGGGATGTAGCTTGGAGGTAGAATGCCCCTGGGTTCCATCCCCAGTACCACAAAATAATAAATAAAAAGTAAGTAAATCAGTCAACCCCTCTGGTCGGTCCCCCATAGTGAACCGAGGCAGTGCTTCCCAAGCTCTGCCGTTTTCCAAAAGCTGTTATTAGCTGGTCACGGGGTGGGGAGAGAGCTGCTAATAAATCATAATAAATAGGCTCTGCTGGGTTAAATAGAAAACCTGGTCTTCTCACTGCAGGACTTCTCAGAGCCTTTACTTTATTGCTCTAAAATTCAAGAGCGGGACTCCCCCCAAGGGGCCATTGTGTGCAGAAGTTCCCCGTGCACATTTCTCACACTGTTCAGGAAGCCCTGAACCAGAGTGGCCAAGGCAAAGGGCCAAGGAAGCCGGGCGTGGTGGCCCACACCCGGAATCCTAGTACTTGGGAGGCTGAGACAGGAGGATCGAAGGTCCGAGGCCAGCCCCAGAAACATAGCAGGACTCTCAGCAACTTAGCAAGACCTTGTTTCAAAATAAAAAGGACTGAGGGTGTAGCTCCGAGGTAGAAGCCCCTGGGTTCAACCCCTAGCACCAAGTAACAGTGCCCATGTTACTGTTCCGGATGCCCACCGCAGGCCTGACCCCGCGCTGTCTGTTTCCAGGGGCAACTCCAAGTACCATTACTACGGGATCCGTCTGAAGCCGGACTCCCCACTGAACCGGCTGCAGGAGGACACGCAGTACATGGCCATGCGACAGCAGCCCGTGCACCAGAAGCCCAGGTGCGTGACCCCAGGGGCCCTCAGAGCAGGGAGGGGAACGCCCAGCACACAGTCCCCGGCCACGGAGCAGACTCGTCCTGGCCCAGGCTCCGTGTCCCGGGAGAGATGTGAGACCAGCTGCCGCCAGCGCTTCCCACATCTGTCAGGCATTTGGTGTTTTTATATTTTAGAGCAGTCGTAGAGAGGGTCCCCAGCCTCTCCCTGTCCTCACACATACGCACGGGATCCCACGCCACTGGCCACTGTCCCCCAGAGGCCGGGCCCGGCAGGGCTGGCTCTTGGTGTACATTCTACAGGGTCGGACGCCCGGTAGTGACACGTGTCCACCACCACAGCACTTCACAGAGGAGGGTCAGTGCCCTGACAGTCCTCGGCACACCACCTAGTCACCCTCCCTCCCCCTCCCCAGCCCTGGGAGCCAAACGCTAACAACTGTACTGTCTCCATAGTTCAGAACATCACGGCTGGAATCACAGATCTTCATTTCTAAAGTTTAGGAGGAAGCCAGGCATGGTGGTGCACACCCATCATCCCAGGGCTGGGGAGGCTGAGACAGGAGGATCGCAGGTTGGAGGCCAGCCTCGGCAACTTAGCAAGCAAGACCCTGTTTCAAAATAAAAAACAAAAAAGACAGAAGGTGTAGCTCACAGGTAGAATGCCCCTGGGTTCAATTCCCAGTTCCACAAAAAAGAAATATGGGGGGAAAAAAGAAAGAAAAAAGGAAGGGAACACTACAGTAAGCCAAGGCCAGGAGGAGCTTCTGTCCTAAGTCGCTGCTCCTCCAGGGCTGAAAGGCCCAGGCGTTTCTGGAATATTCTCTCCTCCGTCATCACAGACTCCCTCAACCTCTAAGTCTGGGCTCTGCATACTTTTTAAAAGTTGTGGAGCCGGGCGTGGTGGCGCACGCTTGTAATCCCAGTACTTGGGAGGCGGAGACCGGAGGATCCGGGTTCAAGGCCAGCCTCAACTACGTAGTGAGGCCTTCCGCAACTTCGCGAGACCCAGTTTCAAAGTAAAGGATAAAAAATAGGGCCAGGGGTGTAGCTCGGAGGTAGAATGCCCCTGGGTTCAATCCCTGGTACAGTAAAAAAAAAAAAAAAAAGTTGTGGAGTGCACAGATCTCAGCCTGTGCAGGCCTGGAGGCCTCCCGGGCGACTGTCACTCCACTGTCCATTGCAAATGCGGACGGGGCGTGGACAAGCCGGCGTGGCCACGCCAGTAACACTTCACTTACAAAAGCAAGTGGCAGAAATGACCCGCGGGCTTCATGGCCCCTAGCTTAGGCCCCAGCGTCATCCCTCAGAGAGCCTTCTAGTGGCCTCCTGCTCCCACGGCTCCCTCAAGAGTAAGGCCTCCAGGCCGCATGGACCCTACACGGCATCCAGGTGACCCCTCAGCACACGGTGGCCCCCGGAGCCTGAGTCACAGAGGCGGCTCCAGCAGGGCCTCCGGGCACAGCAGAGCAGGCGCCAGGCCCCCTGTACCCCGCTGTCCACACGCAGACAGCTCACTCATTGCTGGTCACTGCGACCCTCTGTGAACACCCGCGGTCTCCGTTCTGGGCAGTGTGTGATTTCAGGAGTGGGAACAGACCTCGGCCACGGGCCTGAGTCAAGTTGTTCACATAGATCCAACCAGGACGTTCTCCCTCCTCCCGGGAGGCCTGGCCCCACCGTCCGCGCAGGGACGGGCGCCCCCTCAGGCCTCTCCCCTCAGCTCCTGTCCAAACAGGCCACCGCCTCTAGCTCAGGCAGAGTGAAATCAGGTCCTCCGTGGGGCCACAAGACAGTGAGACACTGTGACTGGCCAAGAATTCACTCGCCTCCCAAGAGAGAAAGATTGGGAAATAGAAATACGTGTGTGCATACAGCCTGCGAGTCCCCCGGCTGATAAACTCATCATGCAGTGTGGTTCAGCCGTATGCTGGAATATTATTCAGCCTTAACGAAGGAAGATCATTCCGACACATGATACAGCGTAGATGAACCTTGAGACAGGGGCCAGACACAAAAGACCAAACGTGGCAGGCCCCTAGAGTCGGTAGATCCAGAGACAGGAACCAGCATCCTGGGTGCCGGGCTGGGGTGAGGGAGGAGCTTGGAGTGAGGACTGAACGGGGACAGAGTCTCAGTTTGGGGGGGACAGTGCCCAACGGTGTGAGTCTAGTTAATACCACTGACCAGTATGCACTTCAAATGGCTAAATGGTACATTTTGTGTGATGGTATTTGACCACACTTAAAACTGTACACACACATACACACCCCAAACTGAACCCCGTGCAGCCCCTCCTCCTGGGGCCCAGGCGCTGCTGCTGGGGCCTCATGGAGGCGACGTGTCCCCTGCCCAGGTACCGGCCAGCGCAGAAGTCGGACAGCCTTGGGGACGGCAGCTCCCACAGCAGCCTGCACAGCACGCACGAGCAGGCCCTGGCGGCGCAGAGCCAGCAGCACCAGCAGTACATAGGTGAGGGGCCGGCGCGCCGCACCCTGGATGGTAACGCCGCGAGCCACTCTATTGTCTGTTACTCGGAAAATCCAGATGAGCCTTCTTTCTGGCATCCCTGAGATCTTAAAATAATCAATAAGCCGGGCGTGGTGATGCACACTTTAATCCCAGTCCTTGGGAGGCTGAGACAGGAGGATCACAGGTTAGCGACCAGCCTCAGCTACTTAGTGAGGCCCTCCCACCGAGTATGACCTGTTTCAAAATAAAGAATTAAAAATAGGGCTGGGGATGTAGCTTGGATGTAGAATGCCCCTGGGTTTAATCCCCAGTACCGCAAAAAAAAATTATAATAATAATCAGTAAGCCGGGCATGGTGGCGCACGCTTTAATCCCAGTCCTTGGGAGGCTGAGACAGGAGGATTGCAGGTTCACAGCTAGCCTCAGCTACTTAGGCCCTCCACAGTTTAGTGAGACCCTGTTTACAAATAAAGAATAAAAATAGGGCTGGGGTGTAGCTTGGAGGTAGAATGCCCTTGGGTTCCATCCCCAGTACCCCCCAAAAATAAAAATAAAAAATAATCAGCAAGTGAATGAATGAATGAATGAATGAATGAAACTGGAGGTGAGCACACAGCAGGGATTGCCCCCCAGGCTTCCCTGGGGCATTTGGGAGCTGGTGGTGAGCAGCCTCTTGGGACAAGGTATGAACCCGGAGCCTGCTCCAAGGGCCCTCAGGAAGGTGTGCCCCTAAGAGCCGTCACGTGGGGACCCTGAAGACCCTCAGCGGCTTCGCATGCTGGTTCTGTAGTTCTGGGCCTGGACCCTTCCTGGGTTGGGTTTTCTAGAGAGATTGCAGCAAAGCCAGCTGTGGTGGCCCACCTCTGTAATCCCAGTACTTGGGAGGCTGAGACAGGAGGATTGCAGGTTTGGGGCCAGCCTCAGTTACTTAGGGAGACCTCATTTAAAAAAATAAAAATAAAAACAGGGCTGGGGGTGCAGCTCGAAGATAGAATGCCCCTGGGTTTTATCCCCAATACTAAAATGAAAAAAAAAGGCACGAGATTGCAGCGGGACCAGGGAAGTGGCCACAGGGTCAGCGGAGCGTGGCCTCCTCCCCAGATGCGCGGCACTTGGCTGGCGCTGGGGACCGTGGTCTTGAGCACCCCCTGCCTGCCTGGGGCTCGGGCTCATCTAACATCCCCGGGAGGTGACAATATCGTCCCCATTTTGTAACCTGAGAAAACAGAAACAGGAAAGTCACCCATGCTTGAGGGAAGCAGGGTGGCACCCAGGCTGTCTCCTTGGGGAGCTCCTGGCACTTGGGCTGGGGCTGCAGGCACCCCACTCTCGTGAGAGCCCTGTGTCTGACACTCCGTGTCCCCCCCAGATGTCTCGCACGTCTTCCCGGAGTTCCCGGCGCCCGACCTGGGCAGCGTGCTGCTGCAGGAGAGTGTCACGCTGCACGACGTCAAGGCCCTGCAGCTGGTGTACCGACGGCACTGCGAGGTGACCGGGCCTCCCACGGGTGGTCCCCGCTCTACCTAGGCCCAGGCGGGCAGCACTTAAATGTCCACTACCAGAGCCGGGCGTGGTGGCGCACCACTGTCATCCCAGTACTTGGGAGGCTGAGACAGGAGGACCACAGGTCAGAGGACAGCTTCAGCAACTTAACCAGACCCTCAGCAACATAGCGAGACCCTGTTTCAAAACTTAAAATAAAAAGGGCTGGGGTGTAGCTTGGAGGTAGAATGCCCCTGTGTTCAATCCCCAGTTCTCCCCAAAAATGTCCACCACCACATGTCACCTGGTATCCCGGGCTGCACAGAGGAGACAGAAGCCCCATGTCCACCCACAGCCAGCTCACACCCCTGCACCTGCCTCTCCCCCTCGTGGTCACCGGGGACTTCAGAAGCCCCGCTGGGCCCACAGCACGGCCACTTGCTGGCGTGTTCTGGGGACACGGGCATCTGGCTGTGTAACCAGCCGCTTTCGCTCCTAGGCGACCCTAGACGTCGTCATGAACCTGCAGTTCCACTACATCGAGAAGCTGTGGCTCTCCTTCTGGAACTCCAAGGCCTCCTGCAGTGACGGCCCTGCCTCCCTGCCTGCCAGGTGACAGCCCGTCCCCCTGCCGACTGGACAGGGCAGCTGCACCCCCACCCGGCTCCTAGGCCCCGCGCACCCCTGAGGATGGCCCCCCGAGACCCGCAGGCAAATGCGCCCGCCCTCCTCAAGTGGGGCGCGCCTCCCCCCACACAGCCTCTACACAGCTGATTTGCAACTCGCCCCTTTCCTTGTAAGGGAGGGTGGCAGAGGCGGCCGTGATGCCATCCCATGCAGAAGTGGCAGATGTGTCCCTCCACCCCTGATGGGGGATGGTGTCGCTCGGGAGGTGCTGCCCGGTGGGACAGGAGTGGCTCACCTGTCTACCCTCCCCCGCAGTGACGAGGAGCCCAAGGGCGCCGTCCTCCCCAAGGACAAGCTCATCTCCCTGTGCAAATGCGACCCCATCCTCAAGTGGATGCGGAGCTGTGACCACATCCTGTACCAGGCCCTGGTGGAGATCCTCATCCCCGACGTGCTGCGGCCCGTGCCCAGTAAGAGCCCCGCCGCCACCACCTGCCACCTCCCGTCACCCGCCGCCCGGCCTCCCTCTTCCCCTCCTGCCGCCCCTGCACATCCCAGCCCGGTCAGACTGGCACCCTCAAGTCCCAAAGTGGCCATAACCATCCGGTCCCCCCTAGAGTCTTCTCTTGCCTACGAACTTGTCTGTGCTCTGACCCACCTGAGATGTGCAACAGCCACGGCGGCATCCCCGGTGCCCTGGGTGCTGCCAGGTACCCGCGCCGCTGGGACATTCTCTGGAGGGTGTGGCGTGGTGTGCATGTGAGCAGCCCCTGAGGCCTGGTCACAGCCCGGAACTGTCGCTATGCACAGAGCCATAGCCCAGGGCCACCGGGGTCCCGAGGATGTGGCGGCATCTGCTGTGGCCTTTATGCCTGGGCCACCTGGGCCGACTAGTGCCCTTGGAGACGTCCCAGGGCTCTGCCCTCCTCGGGAAACAGAGCCCCCCGCCCAGGGCGCCTGGCCGGGCCACAGCGCCGCAATCTGAAGGACGGAGAGCAGGAAGCCCCGCGGGCCTGTCCTGTAGCCCTCTGCCTCGGGCTCCGAGAGCGTGCCTGCAGGGAGGGGCGCGCAGTGCGAGGCAGCTGTTCTCTCTGAGCTACACCCCCCCAGACCTTTTCATTTTTTAATTTGAAATGGGGTCTCCCTTAAATTGCTGAGGCTGGTCGCAAACCTGCGATCCTCCTGTCTCAGCCTCTCAAGTACTGGGATTACAGGCGTGCGCCACCACGCCCGGCTCAGACTTTCTTAATGATGGGTAAGCTTCTGTTTGCCAGAAAATGGGAAACGGCAGCTCCATCGCCTCTCTTGCTTGGCTTCCTCTGCTTGGAACCCGGCCAGTGTGGCCAGCGCTGCCTTCAGAGCAATATTCGATTCGGGGTGTCCTTCCTTTATTTATTTATTTATTTATTTATTTATTTATTTATTTTTCTGTTTTTTTATTTAATTTAATTTATTTATTTTTTGGTGGTGCTGAGGATTGAACCCAGGGGTGTTCTACCTCCAAGCTACACCCCCAACCCAATTTTATTTTTTATTTTGAAACAGGGTCTCACTAAGTTGCTGAGGCTGGTCTTGAACCTGCAATCCTCCTGTCTCAGCCTCGCAAGTACTGGGATGACAAGCGTGCACCACCGTGCCCAGCTCTGTTTTTTTTTTTAACAGTCTTAGCCAGGCTCAGTGGCACATGCCTATAATTGCAGCACTTGGGAGGCTGAGACAGGAGGATCACAGGTTCGAGGTCAGCCTCAGCAACTTAGCAAGATCCTGTTTCAAAACAACAAAAAAAGGACTGGGGGTGCAGCTTCGAGATAGAATGCCCCTGGGTTCAATCCCCAGTCCCCAAAACAACCTCTTATTATTTCTTTTTTTTTTTTTTGCGGTACCGGGGATTGAACCCAGGGGCGTTCTACCTCTGAGCTACACCCCCAGCCCTATTTTTTTATACTTTATTTTGAAACCGGGTCTCATGAAGTTGCGGAGGGCCTCACTAAGTAGCTGAGGCTGGCCGCAAACCCGGATCCTCCGATCTCCACCTCCCAAGTACTAGGATGACAAGCGTGCGCCACCACGCCCGGCGCTGTTTATTTCTTATTACATGCCGTCTCAAATGCAGAAGTTGACGGGTACACTGACATACTTACGCGCCTGTGCGTGTGCCGGGGTCTCCCCTCTGCACGTGGAGTCGGCTGGCTCACTCTGTGGTGGGGCGTCCTGGGCGCCGCAGGCACTGAGCGTCTGTCCCTGGCCTGCACTCCATGCCAGGAGCTCCCCCAGTCGTGACGACCACAGATGTCCCCAGACACGGCCGGGGCCGCTGGGGGCAGATGCTCCGGGTGAGAAGCCCGTCCTAGACACAGGGCACGTCCGGTCCCCCAGCCTCCCTGGCGGTGCATGCTTCCCGTCATCTCCCACACCGAGCCGGTGGCGGGGACACCGGCCTCCCTCCGTCAGCCTCCTGGTTGTTTCTGCAGGTACCCTGACACAGGCCATCCGGAATTTTGCAAAAAGCTTGGAAGGCTGGCTGACGAACGCCATGAGCGACTTCCCGCAGCAGGTGGTTCGGACCAAGGTAACGCGGGTGCTGCGGCCACCGCCAGGAGGCGGCAGCGTCCTCTGCCGGGGCCCTGTGTCCCCGCGGGAAGCCCAGAGGCTGCTGGTACCGCGGCCACCACCCAGAGGTGGCAGCGCCCTCTGCCGGGGCCTTGTGCGCCTGCGGGAAGCCCAGAGGCTACTAGTGCCGCGGCCACCGCCCAGAGGCGGCAGCGTCCTCTGCCGGGGCTTTGTGCGCCTCGGGGCACCCATACCCGTGGGAAACCCAGAGGCCACTTCGGAGGAGGAACAGGCGCCGCTGGGAGGGGCGACAGAGCTGTCATTTGACGGAACCCATTGCCTCAGTGGTCACATAGGAAGGGAAATTGAATCTGGGCCTTTCCCCTATGGCTATACTATGAGCCACAAATCAAAGAAAAAACAAAGTTTTGGGGTTTTTTTGTAGTACTAGGGATTGAGCCCAAAGGCATTCTACCTCAAACTACACCCCCAGCCCTTTTTATTTTTTATTTTGAGACAAGGTCTCACTAAATTGCTGAGGGTCTCATTGAGTTGCCGGGGCTTGCCTTGAACCTGCATGGCTCCTGTCTCAGCCTCCCAAGTACTGGGATTGCAGGCGTGTGCCACCACGCCCGGCTCAGTGCGAGCATTTTTTTCACAGCTGTTGGGTGCATATGAGAGCCAGATTCCCAGCATCCTGTCTACTCACCACGATGTGAACTGACGTGTAGGCTGCTGCTCTCGCACTCGGAGTGTGAGAACCACCCGGCTCCTGAAGCCGGGCAGGGCAGGCGGGGTGGTGCACGCCTGTCATCCCAGTGCTTGGGAGGCTGAGACAAGGAGGATCACAGGCTCAAGAACAGCCTCAGCAATGTAGTGAGACTCTCGGCAATCTACTGAGACCCTGTTTCAAAACAAAACCATAAAAAGGGCTGGGGGTGTAGCATGGAGGTAGAATGCCCCTGGGTTCCAGCTCCAGTACCCAAAGGGGAAAAAAAACCCTCATACTCCCAGGCCATACCCGAAAAATGTCTGTAGCACCCGGGAAGCTGTATTTACAACAGCCAAGGGGTTCTAGAAGTGGGGTCGTAGCTACGCTGCCCCGAGTTCTGGCTCACCAGTGCTGTGCACATCCATTAAAGATGCTGCAGGAGGTCTGTCTCTTCCGGTCACCCTTACTCTTGGGGTCCTTACTAGGAAGAGGGTCCCTCCTCCCTGCCTGCATGGCTTGGTCCTGCTTCCCGGCCCTGCAGTCTTCTGGGTTGACCCGGGCTGACCCGCGCCACCCTTGCCCTGGCCCGCAGGTGGGTGTCGTCAGCACCTTCGCCCAGACCCTGCGGAGGTACACGTCCCTCAACCACCTGGCGCAGGCGGCCCGGGCCGTGCTGCAGAACTCCTCCCAGATCAGCCAGATGCTCAGCGACCTCAACCGCGTGGACTTCGCCAACGTGCAGGTGAGCCTCCGGCAGGACCCGCCCGCCAGGCTGCAGAGCAGAGGGGACACCCAGGCCCTCCGCCCTCCAGGGAAGGCAGCAGTCCCCGCTCTGAGCCCTGCGGCATGACACGGGTCTAAGGCTGAAGCTCCCTAAAGCCCGCCGCGGTCCCCTGGTGGCCCCGCTCCACCATCTCTCAGGTCCCTGTGTGTGGGCACTGTGACCAACGCCTCTGTTCATTTTCCTTAAAAATGCCCCCAATCCCGGACCCAAGGCCACATTCACGTCCCTGTGGATTTCCGCGGCTCTGTTCTCTGTTAGAAAAGCAAAGGCTCATGGCAGGTGGCCGGGGACAGCACTGGGCGCTGCCCTCATGTGGGCCCCAAGTCTCCCTATGAAATAAGGAAGTACACACGCATGCACATTGAGGAGAGAGGCCACTTAAAAACAAAGACGCTTGTAATCCCAGTACTTGGGAGACTGAGACCCGAGGATCGCAGGTTCATGGCCAGCCTCAGCTACTTAGTGAGACCCCCCGAAACTTAGTGAGACCCTGTTTCAAAATAAAGAATAAAAAATAAGGCTGGGGGTGTAGCTCGGAGGTAGAATTCCCCTGCGTTCAATCCCCAATACCATAAAAAAAAAGTAAAAAGGGCTGGGATGTACTCAGAGGTAGAATGCTCCTGGGTTCAATCTCCAGTACCAAAGGGGAGCGGGGGAGAAGTACTTGGGAGGCTGAAGTAAGAGGATCACAGGTTCAACATCAGCCTCAGCAACTTAGTGAGACTCTCAGCAACCTAGCAAGACCCTGTTTCAAAACACAATATAAGCCGGGCGTGGTGGCGCACGCTTGTAATCCCAGTACTTTGGGAGGTGGAGACTGAAGGATCCGGGTTCGTGGCCAGCCTCAGCTCAGCTCTCTCTCTCTCCCTGTCTCTCTCTCTCTCTCTCTCTCTCTCTCTCTCACCTTAGTGAGGCCCTCCGCAACTTCGTGAGACCCAGTTTCAAAATAAAGTATAAAAAATAGGGCCGGGGGTGTAGCACGGAGGTAGAACGCCGCTGGGTTCAATCCCC
>PVJS01052502.1:0-13593 GCA_004027185.1 Glis glis
GGGCCTCACTAAGCAGAGAGAGAGAGAGAGAGAGAGAGAGAGAGAGAGAGAGAGAGAGAGAGAGAGAGGGAGAGAGAGACAGGGAGAGAGAGAGAGAGAGAGAGAGAGAGCTGAGGCTGGCTGCAAACCCGGATACTCCGGTCTCCGCCTCCCAAAGTACTGGGATTACAAGCGTGCGCCCCCACGCCTGGCCCTATTTTTATTCTTTATTTTTGAAGCAGGGTCTCACTAAGTTGTGGAGGGCCTAACTAAGTAGCTGAGGCTGGCCACGAACCCCGATCCTCTGGTCTTAGCCTCCCAAGTACTGGGATTACAAGCGTGCGCTACCACGCCCGGCTACAGGAAACTTACTAGGGAGAAGTTAAAGGAAAATTTTTAAAAATACTAGGATAAAGTAGCTGAGACATGGTGACAATAAAAGGAGAGCTCTGAGGAAATGCGAGAGGGATGAATGTTAGAACTGTGGCCACTGCTAAAACCGAGGCCAGGCTGGAAACATAGCCAGGAAGAGGCCAAGTGACAGTCTTAAAACTTTCTTTATGGCTGAGCGTGGTGGTGCACGCTTGTAATCCCAGTACTTGGGAGGCTGAGACTGGAGGATCTGGGTTCGCGGCCAGCCTCAGCTACTTAGCAAGGTCCTCCGCAACTTAATGAGACCCTGTTTCAAAAAAACAGGACTGGAGGTGTAGCCCGGAGGTAGAATGACCCTGGGTTCAACCCCTGGTACTGCCAAAAAAAACCCCAACAACAACAAAAACAAAATGAACAAAAAAAAAAACCCTTTCTTTTTCTGTAAGATGGTTGAGGGTTTTTAGACATGAGCATATTTTTAATAATTGCATAGAAATATGAAACCCATGAGAGATATTTAATGATGATTATAGTATCTAATGTTAGTGACCTAAGCAGATACTAAGAAAAGAGTTAAGAGCAGGTCAATAAAGACAGAAGTAGTGGCAATGTGGAAGAGAGAGTCATGGAAAGGCGAGAAGACCGCCACAGCAGGGAGCGGGTATAAATAGCAGGCGCCTACCTACAGCTTCACTTTCCACGTCTTCAGTTAACCCCAGTCAACCTCAGTCTCAGAATATTAAATGCACAATCCCAGAAATAAATGATTCATACAGTTTAAATCATTTTAATGATAGTATATTGTTCTATTTTGTTATTAGTTATCATAGTTGTTGATCATTTATTATATCTAACTTATAAACTGAAAATATACAAGGAGGTAAAAGCACGGTAGGATTGCCTGTGTGCATGTAATAAATGTGTATCTTTTTGTCAAAATAAAAAAAAAACAGAAAGGATTAGGGATCCCATTTTTGTAGGAAAAAGGAAGCCACTTAGTGGTTGACAAACATGTTCTTAGGTAAAAAGCCTATTTTAGGAGGCTTATTCTGCTCGTTTTGTTCAAAACGGACTAAAAATCACAGTGAAATTTAAAGTAACTTATGATTTAAATCTATTAAATACACTGGGAAGAAAATATTTAAAATCATGTTTTAAAAAGATCTGCTGCAAATCTAACACTGCATTTGTCACAGCTGTTAAAGTATTGTTTCCCTATTTTTATTTATTTTAAACTTTTTATTTCTGAACTGTTTGTAAGCTCCTAAATTCAATAGCCTATGATAAGAGTGTGATATATTTTATTTATTTTATCTTCTGTAACAGACATGTTCTCTACTTCAAAATATTTCCCACCAGTATATATCATATTTAGGATATGATTTACCTTGACTAATATGCTTTTTATTTGCAAATATCTTTCTCAAAAATTCATGTAGGAAATTATTCTAAGAAATGCTTAAATAACATTGCCCCACAGCACTATTTTAAGTTCTTGAAAATGAACCAAGAAGCCAATTGTTCATCATATTCTTTGCGTAGAAAATGTATATACAAAATACCAGACTCTGACCTGAGAATTTAGTTCCTAAACATTTTTCCCCTTCAAGAGTTTTCTATAAAACATGTTTTGTAATTGGAGAGTCAAATGCTGAATTCCCACCAATGAGGAACTGTGTTACTTCTATTCAATAAAGCTTAGTTGTGCTCTAACAAGAATGATTTTCATCAAGTTCGTTAGTTAACCAGTGCATATTGAACTCTAAAGTAAACTTTCTACACTGTCATTTTAGAGTAGTACTTGCTCAATGGACACTGTTGGTGGTCTAAATTCTGACCTTCTACCATTATCTGCTATTCAAAACATCAGGTACTCTAATTGATTCCCACTTGAGGCACCAAGAGTATAAAAAGCAAACTTGGCAGCTTTTCAAGATAAGCATAGTCATGTAGAATAAATCACACAGCGGAGACCTCACGTACACGTTCTGTTCTGTAGGCCTAGAAATCTTACGGTAAGGAAGTTAAAAGACAGCCTTAAAAATAACTCAGATTCGGGAGTTCAAACAGAACGGTCAAAAGTAAGGCAAGAAAATGTTGAAAAAATGGTACAGATTGTTTTCACCTTTAAAAAGTAGAATGTCTTAGATGTGTGATATTAGAGCCATGTAATACCAAACACTTTCAAAGGGGTAGGATGGGGTATTTAGTGAGAACAAAATGCTCTCCGTATGTTACACATGCAAAAGACACATATGCTTTTCAACTGCAAAACCTCTTGATATACTGTTGAGAAAAGAACTTTAAAACTTAAAATACTCGGCACGGGAATCCTCAACAGAAATGCACAACTCAGCATTTTTTTAGCAAAATGATAAAAATAATACAATATTGATTTTTCATTTCTGTATAATAAAAATCATTTAAAAACATAATACAAATTTGGATGTTTATCTCCAGTAATCTTACATTAATATCCTACAATATATTTTTAAATGGATATCATAAATTCTATCTTCAAAGGTAACTACCTATGTCTTTCTTTATAGCAAATATTTTCATTAAGATGGTCGGAACTTTATGTTAAAATAAAACAATCTTAAACGCATCTACATGGAGATAATAATTAATCCTCGGGTAGGTAACTCCTTGCTCTTCCATGTATTGCCCTCCATAATACAATGTCAATAACACAAACTTTTATTGTAAATGTAGTTCGGTTATGGAATAATGCCTTAAAAATTATTGTCCAATAACAGAATACATTATTATCCTATAACCACAGAAGAGTTAAAACTGATTGTTAATCTTCTCACAAAGTATAAATTTGATCCCCAAACTAACAATCTTTCAAGGAACTTGAATTATCAACTCACATAAACTTGGTAGAGAAAAGAAAAACAGGGCACACTTCTAAACACTGTCTGTGATACCATACAGGCATTGTAAAAGAAAGTAAACATGGTGACCTATCCCATTAATCAACTTTGATTTAAATATGCTAAACAAGTTTTAATAGGCTGAATATGGAAATGCATAAAAAGTACAATGTACCATGACCAAGTTTTTTCCTCAAGATACAAGGTTAATTTAACATTAGGAATTTGGTTAATGTAATCAAGCACGTTAATAACTTAAAAATCTAGGATTTTTATATCTATTAATATAAAATACATGATTATAATTTAACTTTCTTAAAAAATCTTAGCAAATCAGTCATTTGATAGAATTTACATATTATTAAAGAATATTCATGAAAAAATCTACAACAAACATAATAAACAGTGAAATGTTGAAATTTTCCTTTTAATATTAAGAACACGGTAAGAATGACATCTTGGCCCCAATGTAAGAGGAATAAGAGAGGAAAAAAATAACTGTCAATCTAGAGTCCTGAACTCAGTGAAATTTTAGTTAAAACTGAAGGTTGAATAAAGACCCTTTCAAGGCAACAAAAGCTGCATGTTTACCACCAACAGATCTCTTGAAAAGATACTTCTAAAAGATCTTCTTTAAGAAAAAGGGGTATGATCTCATAGGAAAGGATTGAAAAACAATGAGGAGCAAAGACACTGATAAAAATGATGATAAGTCTAAACAAACATTGTTTGAAGTATGAATAATTAGATTTTAACCATTGAGTATAAACCTTCTTTTTAGTGGCAAGAAGTACTAGGAATCTAGCTTATTTATGTCCTAGACACTACTTCTTAAGCGAGAAGATTTAGCCATTGTCAGTTAAATAAGTTTGCTAGTTCCCTTTCTCCTTCTGCGCTCTACACGTTTCAAGACGGCTAGAGGCAGGAGGTGAGCGACAGGCCTGGGCAGGAAAATGGAGTCTCTGCACAGCCAAAGAACTCTTCAATACATACAGCAGGAAGTGTTGGAGAAAATCAAGGAGTAAGAAGACATTAATGGAAAGAACTGTCAATATCTACGTAGTAGGAGCCCCCAATGAAAGGAAAATTATGAAAAGAAGGAACTATTTGAAATATTTGAAAGAAAAAAAAGATCCAGAATTAAGATAAAAGAGATTCCCCCTCTGGAATGATGGATTAAGTTCTTAGAAGACTCTTATTCCTGTAGGTAATAACTGTAAATTGTGTACAGAATAGGAAGAACAATTTCTGGAAGGATCTGGAGAGTGAACAAAGGCAGACAGATTTTTAGCGGAACTGAAGGATTCAGCACAAAGTGAGTTAATCATCTTTACCGCTCTCACCTGATACTGGCCTATGGGCCTAGTCTGACATTGGGTGGCTGAACTACAAAGACAAAATCTGAGATGGGCAAAGCTGCCGAAACCTGAAGAAATGATCCCAAGAGAATCCAGGGAGCCTTCATCTCTCATCAGCACCTGACCTGTGACAAAATACTAGACCTAAATCCAAATACTCCATGATGAAATATTCATGGATTAAGTAACCCAACGGAAAGGTTACAATTATCAGAATGGATAAAAGTAAAACTTAATTATATGCTTATTACAAGGACTTACTTTAAAAATAAGCATATAAATAAGTTTAAAATAAATGAAAGGACAAAGTTACACCGTGTAAAAAGTAAGAATACAAAGATATTAATAACAGATACACTAACTTCAATATAAAGGGTGGTTGCAGGGATAAAAAGGGACCTTTCATAACAAAAAGACTCAATTCACCAAGAAGACTTAACATTAATAACTGTATTAGTATCTAACAACAGAACTTTAGAAAGTACGAATCAAAATTTGACAATTTTGAGAGAAGACAATTACACAATTGTGGTAGGGTATTTATATTCCTCAACTAAGCAATTAATAAACTATCTAGACCAATAATCAATAAAGTCAGAGGACCTGAGCAACCCTAATAAGTACTTTGGTCTAATTAATATTTATAGAATATTAGCCTTAATAATTATAGATATACAGTCTGTCAAATGTGAATGGTACATTCACCTGGATAGATTATAAACAAGTCTTAAAATTTTAAAAAGATTAAAATCATACAGAGAATATTTTTGGATTAGAAGTACAAAGTTTGGATGACATAGTAGGTAAATGTTTAAGTGTTTAAGAAAAACCACCTAAAAATTTTCCAAAGTGTGCCATTTTTTATTTCAGGCAATATTACATGTGAATTTCAATTCTGGTAGCTATTTAGCATCAACAATATTTTGGAATTTCCAATCTTCTGAAAATTTTCCAAAGTGTGCCATTTTTTATTTCAGGCAATATTACATGTGAATTTCAATTCTGGTAGCTATTTAGCATCAACAATATTTTGGAATTTCCAATCTTCTGAACTTAAGACATTCTAATGGGTATATAGCCATAGCTCTTGCCGGGTTTAATTTGCATTTTTTGATGCAAAGTTAATAATGCAGAACATCTTTTAAGGACCTTGTTATGTATCTTCATTTCTGAGGTGTCTTCAAATATTTTGCCCATTTTGTTGAATTGCCTGGTCTTTTATTTTTTTTATTTTATTTTATTTTATTTTATTTTATTTTATTTTATTGCGGTACCGGGGATTGAACCCAGGGGCGTTCTACCTCTGTGCTACACCCCCGGCCCTATTTTTTATTCTTTATTTTGAAACAGGGTCTCATGAAGTTGCGGAGGCCTCACTAGGTAGAGAGAGAGAGAGAGAGACGGAGAGAGAGAGAGAGAGCTGAGGCTGGCCATGAACCTGGATCCTCCGGTCTCCGCCTCCCAAAGTAATGGGATTACAAGCGTGCGCCACCACGCCTGGTGCCTGGTCTTTTATTGTTGAATAATTTATATGTTATGTACCACCAGTCCTTTATCAGATATATATATATATATATATATATATATATATTATATTTTCTCCCATTCTGTGGCTTGCCTTTTCATTTTCTTTATAGGATTTTCTCAAGAGGAAATTATATTATTGTGATAAATTCCAAACTACAATTTATTGTTTTGTTTTCATTTTATGACTCATGCTTCTGATGTACTCTCAAAGAATGTTTACTCTATATTTTTCTTGATGTTTTATAGTGTTACAGATTTCACACTTAGGTCCTAGTACATTTAGGGTTAATTTTGGAATAAAATATGATGCAAATTTTTGAGATTAATATCCAGTTGTTTCATAATTTGTTGACAGCTTTCCTTTGCCTATTGAATTTCCTTGTCATTTTTGTTGAAAATCAGTTGTACACACACGTGAGAGTCTGTAACAGTACTCTCTACTTCATTCCATCGATGAGTTACACCTCTCCATTTGTTAATACCACACTGTCTTTATTGCTGTAGCTTTATATTAAGTCTTAAATGATGTACTCTGTGTTCTCTAACTTTCATGGTAAGCCTTTTTAAGTTCAAATTTCTGTTGCCTCTGGGATTTCACAATGCCAAATTACAGAGACTCAGTCTTTTAGAATTCTTCCCAAGATACTTCATTTTAATGCCAGTCTTTATGTAGGCTCAGATGAGAGGTTTTAGGAAGTCTTATATATTTTGATGAATCAAGTATATATAAATGTAAAACTCAACTTCCCATGCCATCTTTCTCAGTCCTTATAGGATTTAATCTAGTAGAAACTTTTCTACACCTTTAATATGTATGAAATTCAATGTGCCTAGTCCAAAAATAAAAGGAGCACCTTCACTTTCCTGAAGGCCTTAAATTTTAGCATACTTTCTTCTTACACAAGAAAGTTAAACCTTGCAGGATCACTTCTTACTGTTTCTAAGGCACTGTCTTTTCATTCCTCTGTATTCCCAGACAGGCTAAGTAATTTCAGGAAGCCATTACAATGACTTGATGTATTTGGAGTTGGCTTAGCCACAAGATGCCAGATGGTTTTAAGGCACCAATTGCATAGGCCATCCAAGAAGTAGGCCATTAATTCAGCAAATTATTGCAGAAGAGTGAGCTATTATTGCTGGAGGTCAAGATGTTTCAGAGTAAATTTATATTATTGATTAGATCATCATTATGCAATGTTGGAATCTCTAGTGCTTGTGTTTAAATATCTGTTTACAAATTTGGAAGAGAAATATCTCATTCAGACACTGTGGATCAACCACCACTATCATATTTGGATTTACATATTTTCTAGGTGTCTACCAGAAACATAGCTGTCAAAGAGTGCAGTGAGCCCTCACTCCAGGGACCTTAATATTCATTTATAACTGGTTAAAAATGGGGTAGTCGTAAAGATGCCTGATTAAATTATAAATAAGCTGTTAAACAAGCTATCTGGACTCAATAGTTTGTAGTCATTACATTCATATCTTAGGTTGTGTTCATGTTATCTCCATGTGCAGTGTATCTAAGAATCAAGTATTTGTATAAGTGAAAATTTAGAATTACTCCATCATTCAATTCATTCACTTATTAGTTCAACAAATATTTACTGGGCATTTATGTAGGTGCTGGAGACACAGTGCTGAAAGGGACTGACAATTCCTCTGATGTTGTGGAGCTTACTTTCTAAGAGATTTGTTTTGTAGAGCGCTTGGATGAGAGATGGGCAGGCATGGTGATTCCAGGTGGATCTGCTTGAGGGCCTATTCTGTGCATTGTGGTTTGGGTCTGGATGGCCTCCAAAGACTCAGGTGTTGAGGGCTTGGCTTCCAATGAAGTAGTGTTCCAAGGTGGGAAAAAAATATTAATCCTCTACCTTTCATTTGACTCCACTGGCCTTCAGCTTTTAAGATAGCTGATCACTCTCTTTTTGAAAAATGTCTTTTCTTAGACTCCAGATCTTAATTTGTCTTGGTTCTATTCCTACCTCAATAGATTTTTTTCGTAGTTTTATTTGTTGCTCTCTCCCTGTCTTCCTAAGCTCTAATCATTGCAGTGACATCGATCTCCGTCCTTCAATCTCTTCTCTCTTTTATCTACTTACTTATTAGTGTTACCACTTAATGTCATGTCCTCAAAAAAAAATCACCAAATTGATGACCTCCAAATTTCTCTCTCTCCTGGAACAGCTTGCATCTCTAACTGGATATGTCTAATAGGCATCTCAGACCGACAACATGACCAAAACTGAATTCCAGGGTATTTTTCTCTTGCTATATTCCTCCCAAGATAAATGAATTGCTTGCTCTCCATTTCCTTCAGATATTTTAACAAATGTCACCTTCCCTGGGGGCCTTCTAGGTAGCCCTGTATAAAAAGCAGCATCCCCACCAGGCTAGCCCCTAGTCTTCCCTATTGTCCCCTGAGTTTTTACAAATGTCTTCAAAATAGTTATTAACAAATATGTGTGCATACATTTTAATATATATGATTAATATATATGCTTATTTTCTGTTTCTCCTGACTAAATGTGAGTTCCAAGTTCCATGTACGGACTTTGTTTCCTGCTGTTATTAATACATAATATAGTGCTTAGGAAGTAGTTGAAACTCAAGAAAGATTTGTCAAATTAACGACTGGATTTATTAATAATCTCTATCACTCTATCATCACTCTATCTATCTGGTTTCTACATTTTGCATGCTGTACTGATTTGTGACTGGAATATAAAAGTTGGCAGGGAAAAAAATGGACATTTCTTTTCTGGAGACCTAAAATTTAATACAATCCATTTGCACAATGTCTAATTAAAACAAGAGAATATTCTAGGATATTGAGAAACACAGATTAAAAACCCCAATAAGCAGTTATATTTTCAGACATGGAAAAAAATGAGTTCAGGTGAGTTAGACATAAACTACATGAATAGAGCAAACAAGCCTAGAAAAAAAAAATCAGTGAAGATAGTTTTTAAACTTCTGGTACAGGTGCTACTGGAGACAAGAATTCAGTTCATGTACACGGTCTGATCTAAGGTTTTCTCATACAGCAGGTAATATATAAAGAAGTCTGAATTCCATTAAGAGGCAGTAGAGGATAGTACGCATGCACAGAACACTCCTTCTTTTTTTTTGCAGTACCAGGGATTGAACCCAGGGGCGTTCTACCTCTGCGCTACGCCCCCAGCCCTATTTTTATCCTTTATTTTGAAACCGGGTCTCACAAAGTTGCGGAGGGCCTCACTAAGTAGCTGAGGCTGGCCGCGAACCCAGATCCTGAGTCTCTGCCTCCCAAGTATTGGGATTACAAGCATGCGCCACCACGCCTGGCAGAACACTCCTTCTTAATGAATGTTAAGAACTTCAAAGTGTCATTTCACTTTTCCAGGCCTTAAGTTGATCCATAAACCAGGACTGGATGATTACTACAGCATACAATTATTATAATAATTGCATTTAATCCTAAACTTAATTTGCACTCTTTGTGGCAGATACTGAGTTAAAATATTGTAGAATGGTCCTAGTAAAATTTAATTAATACAATATGAGGCATGAATAAAAATGATTTCTAAAAGCATTTCAAATGGACATCTTAGTCTGTTTTGTGTTGCTATAAAAGAATATCTGAGGCTAATTTATAGTAAGCAGAAGTATATTGGCTTACTGTTCCAGAGGCTGAGAAGTCTACTATTAAGAAGCTGGCATCTGGCAAGGGTCTTTATGCTGTAACCACGTGGCAGAAAGCAAGAGGGCAAGAGAACAAGAGGAGGCCAAACTCGCTCTGTAAGAAGGGCGCCAGTCCCACCCACGGAAAGGAAGCCCACATGACCTGATCATCCCTTAGTGTTCAGGTACTGTTAGAATGGTGATTGTTAGAATGGTGCTTTAAGAATAGTAATTGTTAAAGGCCAGGCGTGGTGGCGCACGCTTGTAATCCCAGTACTTTGGGAGGCGGAGACCAGAGGATCCGGGTTCGCGGCCAGCCTCAGCTCTCTCCCTGTCTCTCTCTCTCTCTCTTCTTATTCTTAGTGAGGCCCTCCGCAACTTCATGAGACCCGGTTTCAAAATAAAGTATAAAAAAATAGGACTGGGGGCGTAGCGCGGAGGTAGAACCCGGAACCGCAAAAAAAAAAAAAAGAATAGTAATTGTTAGAATGGGACTGTTAGAATGGGACTGTTAGAATGGTAATTCAATGTCAGAGTTCTGGAAACGACAAACATTCAAATGGTAGCACTTTTATTTATTAAAAATAATCTAAAATTTAACCAAAATCATGTTCATGGTTGATCATTTATAATTCTTTAAATATTTGAGGTATTCTAAAAGATAAACATTTTCCATGATCAGCTCTATCGTTTCTCTATACTTCAGAAATGGAAACTCTGTCCTAGGCAATACTAATAAAAATGTAATCACAGACAGCTTACTTTGTTGTCCGAAACAATGTGAATTTCATGAAAACTTTCTGCTAAGAAACTCAAGCCTGTGTACCTCAAAACATTCGTTTTACCATGAACATTTAAGAAAAAAAGAGAGTAACCACATTTATCTAAAAACTCGTGGGTATGCTCAGAGTCAATGAGGAGGTTGGTAGATGAAATCAGAGGTCTCGGGGACAGAATTTACAGATCCAAAGCTAGCGGCTGTCATCATTACCGTACATGTTGTGAGTCTGGAGACTTCACGGCTGTTCCACGTGTAAACCCTTGGGAATCAGGCCACAGTCACAGCCTTACACCAGGTCTTTTGGAGCTGCACTATTACCAGGTGAGTGTTATAGACTATAGACCTTTTTCACATGTCACGTTTGATGCAGCTCCAATTCCTTCACATTTTCATTCATTTTAATTCTAAATCAAATATTCACTGAATGCCTACACTCTTCCAGCCACGGAGCTAGATGCTGGAGAAACACACTGCGGCCTCATGGAGCTCATGCACTTGTGTGTGAGACTGATAGGAAGCAAATAGAAATAAACAAGTGAACAATAGTGTTGATAAGAAGAGCAGAATGTGCAAACCCATGTCACAATGCCCTGTGTTCTGTTCTTTTTAAGGCATTTTAATTATGCTGCCAGTTATCCAAACCAGCTCTATTTTCAAAAAGGCCAAACCCTTTTGAGGCAGTCACAGGAACTTCTGCAGGGTGAAGTATAGCTACATTTCATGCCTATTCACCCAATTTACTCATGGCGTGACTACCAGTTTACTCCTGAAGTGCAAAACATGCGTGTGCATTAGGGAGAGGTAGAGGAGACAGGCAGATTAAGACATGGCAGCAGGAAGATGAACAAACAGAAGAAGGAATGGAAAATAGAGCTCAAGTTCTTACATAACTAAGAAGGTCCTTTGGCTTCCTGCTTTGGCTTTTCTAGACCTGATACATTGCCCTCTGAGTAATTAGTGTCCATCTGAATACTAATATACAGACACTGGTTAGTTTAGCACCATATATTTCTTTTTTCCTCCAATTTACTTATAAATGTGCCCTAAATCTTGTTCCTATTTTAAAATCATATTTGCTTTCAAAAATTTATTTTCAAGCCGGGCGTGGTGGCGTACGCTTGTAATCCCAGTACTTGGGAGGCTGAGACCAGAGGATCCGGGTTCGCGGCCAGCCTCTGCTACTTAGTGAGGCCTCTGCTACTTAGTGAGACCCTGTTTCAAAATCAAGAATAAAAATAGGGCTGGAGGTGTAGCCCGGAGGTAGAATGCCCCTGGATTCAATCCCCAGTACCGCAAAAAAAAGAAAAAAAAATTATTTTCAAGGTTGAAAGCTATAGTTCTTCCTCCACAATCACATATTCATACATCATTTTTACTTCATTTTCACCCAGTTACCAGGTGAGAAAGTATGAGATTTAAAATAAAAGCATCACTCTGTCATCATGCAAATACTTTCAGTGTATATTTTGAAGTAGAAATTGCTGGGCTCTTCTTTACCGACTTAGATTAAACGTCCATGCCTTCTTTCTCGAACTTCCAAAGTGCAAGGGGAAAAAAATACAAACCTTTCTTACAGAATTGTTTGTTCAAAGATTGGGTGCTTTTGACATACAGACTCTAAAGCAACACTTCTAACCAACAAATGTGAATACTTAAGAAAATCTCACCTAGACATGACCCTTACCTGCATCTCTTGACAAAAGGAAGCCAAGGGCCCAAAGAGGATCTGACACTGCTCGTCTGCAGTGTATGTCATCCCTGGCAGCTTGGAGGGGACCATCACGGAATTGACACTCTGGGGATTCGTCTGTAGTAAACAGTTACTGGCCTTTGACCTGGCAACATTCAGATATGCGTAAAATTTTTAATATAATGTCAAAAGTTGATAGGATTCGTTAGCATAGAAAAAACATCAAAATAATATTAAATTCTATTTTTACTTTTACTTACAACCTCTCCTACTGAATGCTAAATGTTACTGTTGTTGAAGGTATAAGAGATTCATTTGAGATCTACTATAATGGTGAAAACTTTTTCTTAATGAAACAACAAGATTTTGAGTTTAGAGGTCAAGTGGAAAGGTAGAGATTCTGTTAAGGAGGCTCTTTGTGATTGTAACGGATGGGTTGGGTGATGAGGAATGAACATATTTCCACTGGGAAATATTGAAGAGGCAATTAAATATTGTGACAGATATTTTATCATGATAATTTTTCAACCTTACACACCATCTTGTGCATCCTTTCATTTGGAAAAAAATGTGGAAACTAAAAAGCAGATGGGCTAAATAACATGTTCCAACCCATGCCATGAGTCAGAAGGAGAGCCAGGGTTGGAATCAAATGCCTTGATTCTCAGTACCTGAGAAATCGCTCCAAATCTTCCTTGCTACACGCAGACCAGGAAACATCACCAAGATTTTGTCCTTTAATCCATTCACCAGACATGATATGAAGACCATCAGCACATGACGGGTGGTCATTGTCATGATTAATGCCCATGCTGATTCAGAATATAACGAAAACATAAAATTCATATTGAGTAAATCCTATTATTAAACTTTTCATTGTGGTAATTAAATTTCAGTTAAAATATTTAAAATAATCAGAAAGAATTTGTTCTAAAGAAATTAGTTTCAAAATAAAATTATATTTCAGATTAATTTATTTTTAAAATTTTGTTACCAAGACTGAAAAAAATATTTATTTAATAAAGAACATTTCCCCAATCAATCTATAAAATCGTGTCTTAGTTACCTATAGCAAAATGATCTATAGATACATACATTTTTATAGTAGTATATATGAAACAGAGTTGGTCACCTATATCAAATGATTTTTAGATTTTTTTGCATAGTAGTATATATGAAACATAAAAATAGTACATTTTATTCTTTTTTTAACATGCTTTTATTGGTGCATTGTAGCCTCACATCACAATGAATATCTATTTGATGTTAACATACATGCACACAGCTCTTATTCAACCATACTAGATTCTTTTTTTTTTTTTTGCAGAACCGGGGATTGAA
>PVJS01052503.1:0-13599 GCA_004027185.1 Glis glis
TATATATATATATATATATATATATATATATATATGTATATATATACATTATTTTTTGGTACTGGAGACTGAACCCAGAGGCATTCTACCTTCAAGCTACACCCCCAGCCCAACTTTATTTCTTATTGGAAAGAGTCTTGCTAGGTTGATGAGAGTCTCACTACTTGCTGAGACTGTCCTCTAACCTACAATCCTCCTGTCTCAGCCTCCCAAGTAATGGGATTATAGGTGTGCACCACCACGCCCGGCTCCAAAATAAATATTTTGTTTTATTTTTTGCGGTACTGGGGATTGAACCTGGGGGCATTCTACCTCCGAGATACACCCCCGGCCCTATTTTTTATTCTATATTTTGAAACAGGGTCTCACTAAGCTGCAGAGGGCCTCACTAAGTAGCTGAGGCTGGCTGCGAACCTGCGATCTTCCTGTCTCAGCCTCCCAAGTACTGGGATTACAGGCATGCACCACCACGCCCAGCTTCCAAAATAAATTTAAAAATAATAAGTGAGCCAGGCATGGTGGCACATGCTTGTAATCCCAGTACTTGGGAGGCTGAGACATGAGTATCGCAGGTTTGAGGACAGCCTCAGCAATTAGTGAGACTCCATTCACCTAGCAAGACCCTGTTCCAAAATAAAAATAAAACAGGGCTGGGGGTGTAGTTCGGAGGTAGAATGCCCCTGGGTTCAATCCTGAACACCACACACACACACACACACACACACACACACACAAATAATAATAATAGTAGTAAGTGAAAGGGATATAACAGCTAAATGTTATATCTCTACTTAGTTTAGATCCTAATTCTATTAAGCCATTTTGAAGACAGTGGGGAAATTTGAAAGACTGGGTATAAGATGATATGAAGAAATTATTTTGGGAGGTGTAAACTGAAAATTTCTTCCTTTTAAAATGATTTTAATAGTCTTTCCCTAACCCTAACACAAGTAACACATGCTCATTGTAGAAAAACTGGAAAATACATAGTTACCCAATTCCACGTATGTGTGTGTGTGGAGGGGGTTAGGGATTGAACTCAGGGGTGTTCTACCTCTGAGCTACACTCCCAGCCCTATTTAACTTTTTATTTAGAAACAGGGTCTTGCCAAGTTACAGAGAGCCTCGCTAAATTGCTGAGGCTGGTTTTGAACCTGTGATCCTCCTATCTTGGCCTCCCAAGTACTGGGAGGATCACAAATGTGTGCCTCAATGCCCAGCCCTAGTTAAATTCTACACTTCAAGTTTTGTCTTAAGATTCTCTTCTCCCATTATAGATAGACTTTTCTATCTAACCTACTCCACAGTGTGTTTCCCCTTTGGATTTCTCAGTAAATGAGTAAGCTACACCAGTCTGTCATTTCACAGCTTTTACAGAATCTTGAAATTTATTCTTTAAGTCATTGTTGCCTATATTTTCATCCTAACATGCTTGTAATTTTTAAAATTTAAATGATGTCTCAGCTTCACCATGATAATTACTCCTCATTTGAAAACTAGCAAAGGAGAGTATAACTAAATTATATGTTTATAGAGAAAGTTAGAAATAGAAGGGCAAGTGTAATGATTTCAATATTCAACTATCTTTTGATAGGAAAGACCTATGCATGTTTGAAGGAACAATGAAATTCTCTTGAAATCTTTTCAAGCATTTAGTTATGTCCAAGTTTGGTGAAAAAAACCCTAATTCGGAAATTTAAGAACGATCAGAGATCACTGACAGAGGTTTTTTCTTTCTCTTAGGTAATTCACACACACAGGTAGACTGTGGATTTTGTTTCTGACTGTGTTTTGCCCTTTGCTTTGGTTAACGGGGGTTTGAAATTAACTTATGGTCCATCTTTAGAAATTTTGGTATACACTTTTGTGTATTAGCTTTACTCTTGGCTTCTTTTACCTTGCTTTCTATCTATTGATGTGTTGTGATATGTATTTTAATAATTTTTTTGCAGTACTGGGGATTGAACCCAGGGGCATTCTACCTCTGAGCTACACCCCCAGCCCTATTTTTTATTCTTTATTTTGAAACAGGGTCTCACTAAATTGCGGAGGGCCTCACTAAGTAGCTGAGGCTGGCCGCGAACCCGGATCCTCCGGTCTCAACCTCCCAAGTACTGGGATTGTGAGCGTGAGCCACCACGCCCAGCTTATTTTGATAATTTACCTCAAATCCTTTCTGCCCTCACATTCTTTCTGGAACACAGTGGACAGTAAGTAACTGACCAAATAAACATGTGAATGAGTACACACAAAATACGATAAATATATTAGATAAAATGCACCCACAGTTTATGCCCATTGCCCTCTCCACTGAGTTTAGCTTGCAGGGTATTTATTTCCTATATCTGAGGTTTGTAAATTGTGTTACCCCATGAGGGACAGCCTAGGGGTGGGCCATTGCGTTGCCTTCCTCTTTGCCTTACCTAGCCACCGGTGCGGCCCCTAGGTGTACGATGGACATTCAAATTTTACTTAAGTGGTTTTGATGCTAACAAATGTGCAAATTTATCTACATACTACATACTCAACACACACATCAGCTGGTGGTATTCACTGAGTATTTTATTGTGTGCTGTCTCACATTCTCTTATTCCCAAAGTCTAGAGTTAAGGTAGGTTACAGCTACATCACTTGGCCCCTCTCTCTGCTGCTCTGAGACCATCTCTAAACAGGCAGGACTACACTTTGAGCATTATTAAAAAGTACATATAAACCTTCGAGTGTAAGTATTTCATAGGATGAAAGAGAGATGACTTTTCATCTAGGTCACATTGAGAGTCCTGAATGTAGGAACTAGTAAATCACTAATTCATTTTCCCATTAGAGAGTAGATTTCCATTAGGTTGTGACGCTGCTTGCTTGCAGCTTTTTACATGAACTAAGCCACAGAGGAGGAAAGTAGTCCGTTGGCTGCTGTGTGTCTGGGTGTCTGCTGTGTGTGCTGCCTGCAGGCAGGAGCCTGGGCACTTGCTAGATGTCGAGCTCGAGCGTTCGTTATGCTTACTCTTCCCAAATGAGGCAGGAGGCACCCCATTTCCATGAATACAGACATACCCCTTTCCTTTGCTTCTCTCTCGATACTCTGTTCCTATTGATGCGACCTCACTGTGTTGTGTATTCTTCTGTTAGACTGACCTCCTCAAGGGCCAAGACTACACAGTACTTACTTCAGCACTGCTAGTGACCTGCAAATGTTTATTAGCACACAATAAAAACAATAATTAGATGGGAACCAGAATATATGAGGTCAGATGTTACATGCCCCTTGCTATACCAGTTACTATAAATTTAGTTATCCAGTCAACAAGTATTTGAGAGCTTTCCATGTGTGAGGCACTGTGTCATGAAATTTTTTTTTTTTTTTTTGGTACTGGGGATTGAACCCAGAGGCATTCTACCTCCAAGCTACACTCCCAGCCCGATTTTATTTCTTATTTGGAAACAGGGTCTCACTAGGTTGCTGAGAGCCTCGCTAGGTTGCCAAGGCTGGCTTCGAACCTGCAATCCTCCTGTCTCAGCCTCCCAAGTACTGGGATTACAAGCGTGTGCCATCACGCCTGGCATCACGTAACTTTTGAATGGGCTGAAATTCAGCAAAGAGCCTGACATGATCTGGCAGGAACCACCAGCCTCTTGGTTGAAAGGCTTCTTAGTGAGTATCTACGTCCTCTCTGCCAAACAGTAACCTGCGAGGCCCCAAACTTAACTTTTCTACTTTCCAGGAAAGAAAGGGGAGATGGCATACGACATACCCAAGTCCTGCACTCGTCACATGCAACAGAATACCATGATACCCAAATAATAAACTTTAATTTGAATACAATACAATGGCATACAATTCTTTTGAGGTACAAAAATAATTGTAAAAGATTTTTTCCATTTGTAAGTAATATATGCTACCAGCTATAAATAGTACACTGATGCAATACACTGTACACATTAGCCTACATTCCTAAGCCTGGGCCTTCCTCTCTCCTCTATCCTGGCATGTTAGAGAAACAGCCATGCAGCTTGAGATCCTTCAAGACATTTAAAGTAGTATCCTTGACAGAATTGGATTGCACGTCTCTTTAAACTAGTCTTTATGCTTTTGCCTCAATCCTATAGATTAAAAACTTTTTAAAAATTAGTCTAAAATTCTGCTGTTTTTGGAATATGCATTTTCCTCCAAAAGACAGGGAAATGTCAGGGAGAATCGTGGGTGTTAAATTCAACAAAAGCTCATTTAAAAGTACATCACCATCAATGGAAAAGCTTTTCAAGTGTAAGAAATGTGAAAATAGTAGCAATTCACTGGAAGAAAAATTTAATTGCCAAAAGCTACTGAGGAGTTCCATCTGTTCTTTTCCACTATTGTGTTCCCTAATATTTTAAGCAAGGAAAGATTTACAAGAATGATTCAAAAAATTATAGCAGGTTCTGCCCAGCTTTGACCCACCTAGTACCTTTGATGCCAAGAACCAGTCATTACTGAAAGAGTAGGAACAACATAGTAAGGAAACAGAGAAGCTTTGGCATAAGAAAAATGATATGTTTTTGTTTCCTAGACTCCAGTTAGTTATTCAGGCCGGTTTATTTTGATTTGTGCTCTGAACTGATTAGATCTGAGTCTACACATAAAAGATAGGAAAACCTGCCATCTTCCTGAGCAGAGCTGAAAGCAGCCCTGACTGTCCCGAGGTGAAGGGCTCTCCTCAGTTGCCGGGCTTCTCTCCAGGCTGCTCTGACTCCAGCGTGTTCCCATCTCCTTTCTACACAACTCTTCCATCCACAGTGGGATGATAGAAGAGGAAAAATGAATGCAGTGCTTATACGAATTCTTCTCAAAGAAGAATCGACGTGTACTAAGCCAGAGAGGAGGAAAGCAGGCCCTTGGCTTCCGTGTGCTTGGGTGTCTGCTGTGTGTGTGGCCTGCAGGCAGGAGCCTGGGCCTTCCTCTCTCCTTTATCCTGGCATGTAAGAAAAACAGCCATGCAGCTTGAGATCCTTCAAGACATTTTAGAAGTAGTACCCTTGACAGAATTGGATTGCACGTCTCTTTAAACTAGTCTTTATGCTTTTGGCTCAATCCTATAGATTAAAAACTTTTCAACTGTTTTAACTTTTTTTGAGGAATTCTGCCTTTCTTTCCATTCTCTTCCCATCCGTTTGTACTGGATAGGGATGGCTCTGCAATTTCTATACCTGTAACACTGGGTACCTTAAACTTATTGAAAAATATGTAAAAAGATGTGGTCTGTTTTCTGGAAACAGGCTGTGAGTCTAAATGTGCTCAGCTGTAGAGGAGGGTTATGTTGTGAGAGCTCAGAAACACAGAGCTAGAATGTGACTGAGGACAGAGTCCACCCACTAGGAGGTCCCTCAAAGGGCTCTACTCAGTCTATGGCTTACCATCATTCCATTGATAAATGCCCACGATGCATATATATATAAAGGTTAAATACATATAAACCTACATATAAAGGATATATATATATATATATAAAACCTTTGCAGCCCTGCTTTCAAATATTGATGTTTATTCATCAGATACATTAAAAAATCCTAACCTGCTTTGTTACTTAAAATATAACGGTAAAGCAACTAATGAGATCTGTATATTTTGTTTCCTGAATACCTTTAGAGGTACCACATAATTTTTTTTCATAGTACTCACTTTTTTAAAAACTACAGTACTCATCTTCCTCCACTGTACAATGTCGTTATCATCAACAATTCAATTACTGAAAGAGTAATCTCATAAACCTATCATCTACCAAGGACTGGACAGCTTCATAGAGGATCTTACTGCCATTCTTAGAATCGCAGTGCTAATTGAAAACCTCTGCTCTCCCAAGATTCAGAGATGCAATACAAAACTGTTCATGGAATTCCCCACTAAAATGGGATACTGTAGAGAGGGCTAAAAATAAGATGACAGAATGATGGTGATTCTTGAGCATCAAAGACACTCGTTATTGCAGCTGGGAGAAAATGCTGTGGAATGCTAACATGGAAAAAAAGCTACGCTGTCCTCTTTGAGGTCAGTAAATGACATGAGAGTGCTCTGAGTATTTTGGGAAGAAAGGCACCACTGAAGTCCAAAGTCTTATTGCTAGTAGGATCACACAGGGCCACAGCACAGACTATGGTACTTCGTTCAGCCAGGAGGCTGGGTCTAAGCAGGTCGGTCACTGATCTTGAGGCTTGAAGAGCAAGGAAGGAAGATGCCCGTCAAATGGAACCCTGCATCTTATATTCAACGTGAGGAGCATGGCTTCCGGGTGTCAGAATGGAAGCTGATGCTTAGGGCTGGGCCTCTGGAGCTGTTTTAGACAGGCACTCTGTTTTCTTTGGCCCATTTCTTCATGATTCGGATGATGTACTCTACTTGGGTGTTACCTGTGCTTCTCAGTAAATGGAGCACTTCTCGAAGGGTCTCTCTGAGGAGAAGATGTGACAAGACAAAATGTTTCAATAAAGAAGGAAAATTAACAAAATAAATGCACAACTTCCTGCTGTACTTCTAGTAGGGCATCTGTGGTAATAGATTCTTCCAGTATATATTGACAAGTGTTTATGAACTCCTTGATTTTGCTCTTTCCCTCTCTCCCTCCCTTTCTCCCTTTTTTTTTTTTTTTGTGGTACTGGGGATTAAACCCAGGAGCATTCTACCTCTGAGCTACACCCAGCCCTATTTTATTTTTTTGAAATGGGGTTTTGCTAAGTTGCTGAGGGCCTTGCTAAATTGCTGAGGCTAGGCCTCAAATCTGTGATCCTCCTGTCTCAGCCTCCCAAGTACTGAAATTACAGGCGTGCACTAACATGCCCGGCCAATTTCTATTTTTACAGTGGCAGAGTAAAATAGAAATTCTGTGAAATCTTCCTTGTCAGCCCAACTTTTCTTTACTTATTTATACCACCCACATACATACTATAATTTTTTCGTCTTCTTGAGATGATCTAAACATTCCTATTTCTACACTTATTTTTCATGACGGGAGATAGTGTATATCCACGTGTTGGCTTCAGGGAATTGGATTCAAATTCTAGCTCCACTGCTAACAAGTCACTTAACTTATCTGAGTCAGATTTCTTCTTAAGGTGGCAATCACTTAAAACTGGGTATCACTATCATATTTGTAAAATTTTACAAAATCAGAGTAATCGATAATTTTTTTTTTTTTTGGCGGTACTGGGGATTGAACACAGGGGCATTCTACCCCTTAGCTACACCCCAGCCCTTTTTATTTATTTTTTTTATTTTGAAATAGGGTCTCACTAAATTACTATGTGCTGCTGGCCTCAAACCTGCAATCCTCCTGTTTCAGTCTCCCAAGTACTGGGATTATAAGCGTGTGCCACCACGCCCAGCATGATTTGATTTTTCTAAAGATAAGACATTTCTGGAGAAAAATGTTCAGCTAGAAATATTTAGCATCTTAACATATTTTTCATCATTCTGAAACATCATGAGGAGATGCTACATGAGAGAAGAATTATTTTCCCTCCTAGCGCAGCAAATGAGGAGAGGCAGTCTTGTCTGTCCACTTACTTGGGTTCTCTCCCAGCGAGGATCATCTGGAAAATGCCCACACACGCGCCCCTTTTGCCTTCCCAATATTCAGGATTGGGGTCCAGCCTCTCTAGGACATCAAAAGCTTTGGCTGAATAATAAAACTGGCCCATCTGAATAAAAGAAAGTGGTGTGTAATACTTGTAGTCAAATGATCGGACAGAATGAAACTAAACATACAGATAACATGAAACAGAACTGTGTGAGGTAAGTGCATGGGTAGTGACAACATTTTCAGTTGGCAAATTAGATAAATTTGGAGTCTCAACTAAAACAACAACAAGAAAAACAATGGTTTGAGTACATAGGCTCAGTTTAAACCAGCTAACCTTCATTCAGTTTCAACAGTATAATATTTTTTCTACATATAGTCAAGTTATACTGTCATCACATTTGTGATTTCTTCTAATTGCATTCTAATCTTTTTTTTTTTTTTTTTTGCGGTACCGGGGATTGAACACAGGGGCATTCTACCTCCGCGCCACGCCCCCGGCCCTATTTTTTTATGCTTTATTTTTGAAACCGGGTCTCACGAAGTTGCGGAAGGCCTCACTAAGGAGAGAGAGAGAGAGAGAGAGATCGCGGACGCATGTGCGCTGAGGTTGGCCGAGAACCCGTATCCTCCGGTCTCCGCCTCCCAAAGTACTGGGATTACAAGCGTGCGCCACCACACCTGCCTGCATTCTAATCTTGAGGATAAACTCTGATGACTACGATTTCAACTGGGTATTTTTCCAGTTTCCCCAATACATTCTTTTTGGAGACTATTGTTTACTTTATGTTAATCTGATTATTATCTCAAAAGAGTGGCCTTTCCCTGATCTTGCTCCTAAATTCTCAGAATGGCAAAAATGTATGCTAACTATTACTCTAAATACTCTCCCTATTACTCTTTCCTTCTTTCTCCTTCTCTCTCTCTCTCTGTCTGTCTGTACTTGGAATTGAACACAGGGGCATTCTACCTGTGAGCTATACTCCTACCCCCTTTTTAAATTTATTTTTTATTTTGAAACAGGGTCTTACTGAATTGCTGAGGTTGGGCTCAAACCTGTGATCCACCTGTCTCAGCTACCCAAGTACTGGGATTACAGGTGCTCCCCACTATGTCCAGTTTAAGCACTCAATTTCCTAAATATTTAGTTCATTTGATGATTTATTTTTATTTTTTGTGGTACGCAGGATTGAACGCAGGGCCTAACATAGTAGGTAAGCTTGCTGCCACCGCTTTCTTATTTTTCTGGGTCTTTGTCTTTTCTGTCCACCATTTACACCTTGGTATTCCTCACAATTTGTTTGACAACTCTTCTCACTTTCCTTCCTTCCTTGGAAAGTTTTGTTTGAGGGCTTTAATCACACTTAAATGTTGACAATTCCCAATCTATGTCTCTAGACAGTTTCAGAACCAAATTTCCAACCACCAGAAAGTACCTAAAAATACTACTTATTTCTGAGTTCAGCTAATTTATAAAATGGATGACATTTCTTTTGTGTGTGTGCGGCACTGGGGATTAAACTCAGGGGCATTCTACCTCAGAGCTATACTCCCAGCCCCATTTTTTATTCTTTATTTGAAACAAGGTCTCACTAAGTTGCGGAGGGCCTCACTAAGTAGCTGAGGCTGGCCGCGAACCTGGATCCTCTAGTCTCAGCCTCCCAAGTACTGGGATTACAAGCGTGTGCTACCATGCCCTGCTAATGGATGACATTTCTGATATCACTACACAGATGTCCTCACAAATAGTCTCCAGGACACCCTCCCCTAATGTTTAGCCACTGGAGCAATGTGATGCTGACCCTCAGTTTTCCCTTCGCTGTCACGCAGACTCACCTTGTAACAGTCATTAGCAATGAGCTGGAGAAGACTAAAGGACTCGCCAGAGGTTTCCATCTTGAGATAAAGTTCCCAAGCCAGTCTTGGCTTCTTATTCATGATATCTACAAAAGGAAAAAAAATTATGACTTTTTTTGGGGGGCAGGAGTTACTGGGGACTGAACCCAGGGGCATTCTACTTCCAAGCTACACCCCTTTTAATATTTTATTTTGAAACAGGGCCTCACTAAATTGTCATACTCCTGTCTCAGCTTCCCAAGTACTGGGATTACAGGCATGCACCAAAATGCCCAGCTAAAGATTTATTTATTTATTTACTTATTTATTTTTGTGGTACTAGAGATTGAACCCAGGGGCATTCTACCTCCAAGCTATACCCCCAGCCCTATTTTTATTTTGAAACAGGGTCTCACTAAGCTGTGGAAGGCCTCACTAAGTAGCTGAGGCTGGCTGTGAACCTGCCATCCTCCTGTCTCAGCCTCCCAAGTACTGGGATAACAAGCGCGCGCCACCACGCCCAACTAAGATTTATTATCACAGGTTTGAGGACAGCCCCAGCAATTTAGTGAGACCTTCAGCAACTTAGAGAGACCCTGCTTCAAAATAAAAAATACAAAGGGCTGTAGGTATACCTCAGAGGTAGAACGCCCTGGGTTCAATCCCCAGTGCTACTTGTGAGAAAGACCACAAGTTTGAGGCCAGCCTGGGCAACTTACAGAGACACTGCCTCAAAATAAAATTTAAAAAGGGCTAGGGAGCTGGGCGTGGTGGTGCATGCTTGTAATCCCAGTACTTTGGGAGGCGGAGACTGGAGGATCCGGGTTCGCGGCCAGACTCAGCTCTCTCTCTCTCTCTCTCTCTCTCTCTCTCTCTTTCTCTCTCTCTCTTTCTCTCTACCTAGTGAGGACCTCCGAAACTTTGTGAGACCCGGTTTCAAAATAAAGTATAAAAAAATAGGGCCGGGGGTGTAGCGTGGAGGTAGAACGCCCCTGGGTTCAATTCCTGGTACCGCAAAAAAAAAAAAGAGGGCTAGGGAATGCTGGGCGTGGTGGTGCATGCTTGTAATCCTAGTACTTGGGAGGTGGAGACAGAAGGATCCGGGTTTGTGGCCAGTCTCAGCTGAGCTTCTTAGTGAGGCCCATAGGGCTGGGGGTATAGCTTGGAGGTAGAATGCCCTTGGATTCAATCCCCAGTACCTAAAAAAATAATAATAATAATAAAAAGGGCTAGGGAAGTCGGGTGTGGTGGCGCACGCTTGTAATCCCAGTATTTGAAAGGCTGAGACAGGAGGATCGCAGGTTCACAGCCAGCCGCAGCAACTTAGTGAGGCCCTCAGCAACTTAGTGAGACCCTGTTTCAAAATAAAAAATAAGAAATAGAGCTGAAGGTGTAGCTCAGAGGTAAAATTCCCCTGAGTTCAATTTCCAGTACCACAAAAATAAATAAGTAAATAAATAATCAAATAGGGCTGGAGAGTATCTCAGAGGTAGTACCAAAAACAAAAACAAAAACAAAAAAAAAAAAAGAAAGAAAGAAGGGCTGGGGATGTAGCTCAGTGTTAGAGCAATTCTCCAGCATGCACAAGGCCTTGGGTTCAAACCCTAGTACTGAAAAACAGAAAAAGAAAAAAAAAAAAAGAAAGGAAAAGAAGTAACTTCTGTATCTTGTTATTCTATGGATTTGGATCTGCATCCCAAATATATAAAATAGTGGTACATGGAGAGCTTGCAATGTTGCTATTAAGCTGGCTCTCTATCAGAATTCTACCATACTTACACTATTACTCAAGGGTCACATAATTATGTCTTTTATATTAGGTTAGTTTCTAGTAGTTTCCATGTTGCCAATCTGTTTAAAAGAGGACACCTATCATTTGTTCAATCCTGTTCACAGTCTCAGGCTCATTTAGAATATCTAATTGCTAAAACTTTCCTGTTACTACAAAAACTCAATGAACATTTTAAATCTGAATGAAAAAAAGGGGCAGGAAAAGATAATAAGTGAGCAAGAGAAAGATGATAGGCTATATAATGTACCCCCCAAAATTGCATTTTTGACATTGTGGTAGTTTTGGGGCATGAAAAGTGAAAAGGTAATCTATATAACAGTATCATTTCAGCTGGGCATGGTGGCGCATGCTTGTAATCCCAGTACTTGGGAAGCTGAGACAGGAGGATTGCAGCTTCAAGGCCAGCCTCAGCAACTTAGTGAGGCCCTCAGCAGTGATATCCTGTTTAAAAAAAAATAAAACAACAAAATAGGGCTGGGGTGTAGCTCAGAGGTAACACACCCCTGGGTTCAATCACTAGTACCACCAAAACAAAACAAAACAAAAATAGCATCATTTCACAAACAACATTGTGAGTCTGGAAACTTTAACAAAACTAAAAGAACTTGACATCTTCCAGAACTGTAAGTGGTAGGTCATTGGTGAATGGTGGAACTAATCATATGGTCAACCTATATAACACAGTTGCATGGCAACTCTTACTGACTAGCATTAACAATCTCTCATTTCAGTGTTACTCTACAGAACAAAATACATTAGAAAATGCTTATGATGAGACAGGCGTGGTGGTGGACACCTATAATCCCAGTACCTGGGAGGCTGAGACGGGAGGATCCCAAGTTTGAGGCCAGCCTCAGCAACTTAGCAAGGCCCTTGGCAACTTAGTGAGACCCTGTTTTCAAATAAAAAATAAAATAGGGTTGGGGGAGTAGCGCCACAAAAAAAAAAAATGAAAGAAAGAAAGAAGAAAAGAAATTCTATTTCCAAATAGATTATGCAACAGAAAAGAAAAAGAGGATTCTTGCTATAACAATTAAAAGAAGACTTACAGCACCGTGCTAACCAACTGAGGTAAATGTAATCGTTTTTCATCTTCTCACTTTGGATCAAGAGAAACACCTGCAACAAGAGGGAAGAAGAAGAACATACTGAGGATGGTTTTGCAATAAAAATATACATTATCAGCTCACCTTAGACTGGTGATCACTGTAGCCTTAGAGATTAATAATAAAATGGAAGTGAAGAATTCAAATAAATTGTTTTGTTTAATGCAAACAAATTAAAACATGGACTTTGAAGTGAGGATGTGGTTACTCCTCAAAGGAAATCAACTTAAAAAGGAGATAATATGATAGTATTATTTCATGATCTGGGTACTTATTATAAGAGTACATTCACTTCATGAAAATTCAAGGAGTACACTTAAGACTTGAATACTTTTCTGCACATATTTTATACTTCTATAAAGTTTATCAAAAGGGTAAACAATATGGTTATAAAATCTGTATGTCTATTCATATTGTACTTTTTATTGTAACCTAAGAACAAAGGAATCTTTTTTTTTTTTTTTGTAGGTACCGGGGATTGAACCCAGGGGCATTCTACCTCCGGGCTACACCCCCAGCCCTATTTTTTATTCTTTATTTTGAAACAGGGTCTCACTAAGTTGCAGAGGGCCTCACTAAGTAGCTGAGGCTGGCCGCAAACCCAGATTCTCTGGTCTCAGCCTCCCAAGTACTGGGATTACAAGTGTGCACTACTATGCCCAGCTGAAAGAAATCTTTAATAGTCCTTTACCCTTGACCATTTATTTTAGTTAGATAGAATCATCCAAATGCCTTCAAAAGCAGGTACACTGGTTAATGTCATTCTTTTTTTTTTTTTTGTGGTACTGGGGGTTGAACCCAGGGGCATTCTACCTGTGAGCTCCACCCCCAGTCCTATTTTTTTTATTCTTTATTTTGAAACAAGGTCTCATTTAAGTTGCGGAGGGCCTCACTAAGTAGCTGAGGCTGGCCGCAAACCTGTGATCCTCCTGTCTCAGCCTCCCACGTACTGGCATTACAAGCGTGCGCCACCATGCCCAGCTAATGTCATTCTTTAAAAAAAAAAAGCCGGCGGTGCTAGCACATGCCTCTAATCCTAGTACTTGGGAAGCTGAGACAGGAAGATTGCAGGTTCAATGCTGGCCTCAGCAACTTAGTGAGACCTTGTTACAAAATAAAAATAAACCTACTTTAGAGGTAGAATGCCCCTGTGTTCAATTCTCAGTAAGAAGCCGGGCGTAGTGGCGCACACTTGTAATCCCAGTACTTTGGGAGGCGGAGATCGGAGGATCCAGGTTTGCGGCCAGCCTCAGCTCTCTCTCTCTGTCTCTCTCTCCCCCATCTCTCTCTCTCTCTCTCTCTCTACTTAGTGAGGCCT
>PVJS01052504.1:0-13596 GCA_004027185.1 Glis glis
TCCTCCTGTCTCAGCCTCCCAAGTACTGGGATTACAAGCGTGCGCCACCATGCCCAGCTGAAATGTGTCTCTTTCCTGTGACCTAGATAACATGTAGCTACCTGGACTGGAGGTGAGACATTTTTAAACACCCATCTAGAGAGATGTGCCATTAAATATAGATGAGTCTCACGAAATACACTTCTATCAGCAACAAGAAGCCCCCTCTTCTGAGAGGGGATTATGAGAGTCAGGTAGAACAGGATATGGTATGCTGCAGTAACAAAAAAGCCAGTTATCTCACTGTCTTAAAACAGCAAAAACTCATTTAACATTCTCCCTGCCTGTCCATCAAGAGTTTGTGGGAGGCTTTGTTCCAAGTAATCCTCACTTTGAAAGCAACCATAATGTGAACCACTGCAAGTTACCTTGGCAGTTAAAAAGTGTGAGCTACACAGTAATCCTTAAAGCTTCAACAAGGAAGTGACACAATTATTTCCACCCACATTTTATTGAGCTAGCATGTCAGATGATCAGATAGATGGCCAGGACTTATTTCAAAAAGGTGTGTGTGGGGGTAATAGCGGAGTTTTTCTGCTTAAGGTCTTTAAGAAGGAGGATCAGAGCTAGATGTGGTGGCATATGCCTGTAATCTCAGTACTTGGGAGGCTGAAACAGGAGGACCATTTGAGACCAGCTTCAGCAGCTTAGCAAGACCCTCAGCAACTTAGTAAGACCTTGTTTCAAAAATAAGACATAAAATAAGGCTGGGGGTATAGCTCAGAGGTAGAACACCCCTGGGTTATGAATAAACAAATACAAAATAAATAAATAAATAAATAAATAAATAAATAAATAAATAAAAATCAGATTATTTGCTTTCAATATGAATGACCAGGACTTTATGCACTGTCAAAGAAATAAATCAGATCCTGGGAAAGAAAGGTCAGAAGAGAATAGTGTTCCAAGTACAGTTTGCCCTCTCTGAGGTCACTGTAGATATCCAGGTGTTCTCAGATATTGGAAGGTAGTACTAACACACACACACACACACACACACACACACACACCCCTCCTCAGGCCACCTGGTATAAATGTGTAAGCTTGCTTAAAATCTCCATCTAAGAAGAGGGTGACTTGAGCTCCTCCTCTCTGTGCTGAGCAACTCGGAGGAGAGGTAGAAGCTTGCCAACCCCCTTCTGGGGCAGGATGGTATTCAGAAAACATGCACCTCGGTGCATCTGCCACTGTGCTGAATGCTTCCTTCTCCTCTTACTGCAGCCTGAGCCCTGGCAGGAGAACCAGCTCCCAGATGACTTGGCATCCAGAGCACATTACCATCCAGATGCATCAGTCTGCTCTGGAAACCCGTGAAAGCACAATCCCAAGCTCTCTGCAGACAGCATCCCATCAACGTGGGAGTTGGCTTGTTTTCTGTGATGCCTTCTTAAGGAAAAAAAAAAAAACCCACACATTTCCAGAGTTCCTTTGAATGGTTCCTATAAATCAGAGTTGAAAGACACCATAGCCAGAGGCCTTTTAAAGAAATTTCTGGTCTTTCTTCTCCAGGCTTTTAAAAGATCACATCTTCAGAAGCCATTTTCCTTATTTATCTAGGCCTAAGTAGAGTCCTATAGAGCAGAAATAGAAGAATTTTCTTGAAAGAGAAAGAAAGAGAAATCACAAGGAGTTTTTAAGTACATGAACCCAGAAGCTTTGATACATTTTTATAACTCCATAAAGATGTCTTTTTTTTCTTTATCAACCCCATTAAATGGGACAAAGGAGAAAAGCACCTTCCACTCCCTCCTCTGAGGCCACTCCCCCATTATGCTGCCTGAGGTTAGTGCATTAGCCTCCTGAGCCCCCAAAGGTCTCGCCTATGCTCACATTGTCTCTGCCTGCTTGGAAAGCAGGCAGCAGTTTAATGAGACAGGTTCCCCTTGGAGACTCCTCTCCCCTCTAGGAATTCTGTAAGTGCTTTATATAAAAACAGTAATAGGATGGTTCAGCCAGACTCTCTGGCTCAGACACACTAACTGGTGCTCCCTCTGGGAAGGAGGAGCAGGTAGCCAAGAGATAAGGCCATTAGGACTGACTGTATCATGCAAGCTGGAGCTGCTGGTCCCAGAAGCCACTTTTCTTGCCCATTGTAAGCATGAAAGGAAGTCAGTGAAAGGCTGATCGGAACAGACTTCCTGTTGGGATACAGAGCCGTGTATGGGCAGACTCTGGGTAACAATGGGCAGAGAGCGATTTAGTACCATGATTACTGCTGAACACGGGCTGGAAGCTTCGGGCCCAGGAAGCTCAGAGGACGTGCAGAGGAGCACCGGGTGAGAAACCAGCCGTGCTGGCCCCACAGAGGCGACTTTCCTGCCCCTGACACCGGCTGGGGCTTTAAGCTATAGTTCTGTATCCATCTGATCATCATTTCAAAGGACTTTAGAAGACACATTTTTCTAGTCTGGGTTTAGAAATTCTTAGGCTGGCAAAATTGGAGCAGAAAGGAAGAAGAAAAGGAGGAACGAGGAGGAAAAATGAATAAAAATAAGACCTATAGTTTATATTAGCTTGTCTGCGAAGCACCAAAAAAAAAAAAAAAGAGAAAATTTCACATTCTAGTAGCTAGAGAAAAGATGTCCTCCCGCAGTTCAAGTTGTTATGAATTGAGTCCCTAAGCTTTTCATACCCACCTTGATTTATTAGCCTCTCTCAGCATTATATCTTGTGGACCTGCCAGAAAAACACAGCGCGATGAAACATCTGGTAAATTCTCCCAGATCCTATTATGAAATATCTTCAATTTTCAATTCAATGGAAAGTAAACAAGTCATTGTCTTCCCCAGAAGTGATCTGCTTTGCTGTCAGAACCCAGGGCCCGTGGGGGAGGAGGTTCCAGAGTTCTCCCCCAGGCTGACGGCGGCGCACGGGGCCTCATCATTTGTAGCCTGGGTGAGCTGGAAGGGTCAGGTAACTCGCGGATGCTTCCTCTAAACACACACATCTGCTTGCTTAGGGAGGTGATTATTTTTTAATTTCCAAGTGAGGTGCTTTGATGTTGTTAAGGGGTCGCTTAGGAACTGATATTCTATCAGCAAATAGTAATTGCTTAATTTCTGCAAAAATGCCTAGTTTCGTTTCCATTCTAATTTTCCAACCACAACACACACACACACATATGTGCACACACATGCACAATACCGCGGCTAGGCTTTAAAAAGACAATGTAGATAATGTGGCCACCTCCGGCTGCTTACAGTAGCACAGAGCTGGCTTCTTTTTCAAAGGGAAGAATCCTAAAGGTCCCTCTGACAGCAGTCTGTCCTGAAGATAAAACGCACAGTTCTGAAATCTTTGTATTCATTAAATAGAAAACAATGCCCGATGACTGGTTTCCAGGATTTTCTCAATAAGGCATTTTGTGGGTAACATATAGCGATACTAAGCACATACAGTTGACTGACAGGCAGTGAGGACTAAACTGTAAGGACTTCAAATAAGCCCGCACTAGCTTCCAATGCACCGAGCACCAGCCAGGAGGCTCCGAGTGACTCACACTGAGATGATTCAATAACAACACATGTGGAGAAACTGAGGTTGAATGTGGGAAAGAAATTTGGTTAGTGTTTCACATAAATGATGTCAGTGTGGTGCAAACAGTTCAGTGGTAGGAAGTAGAAAAAACGGCAAAGATAAACACTTCCAAGAATACAGTGGGTTAGGTTGGCCCTAAAATCATTGCAGCCAGCCCCTGCAGAGACTGGGAAGTGACCCCCAACAGGAACTTTGATTTATCTTTTTTTTTGGTGGTACCGGGGATTGAACGCAGGGGCATTCTACCTCCGAGCTACACCCCCAGCCCTATTTTTTATACTTTATTTTGAAACCGGGTCTCATGAAGTTGCAGAGACCTCACTAAGTAGCTGAGGCTGGCCACGAACCCGGATCCTCTGGTCTCCGCCTCCCAAGTACTGGGATTACAAGCATGCACCACCACGCCCGGCCTCCAACAGGAACTTTGAATGGTGGCTCGCATCCCACCCACCCACTTGAATCATCTGTGGCTGTCTCAGTTCAACAAGCAGAAAGTCAATAAATGATCATGAGCCAGGTGTGGTGGCGCACACCTGCAACCCCAGTGCTTGGGAGGCTGAGACAGGAGGATCGCAGGTTCGAGGCCAGCCTCAGCAACTCAGCAAGGCCCTCTGCAACTTAGTGAGACCCTGTTTCAAAATAGAAAAATAAAAAGGGCTGAGTGTGTAGGTCAGAGGTAGAATGCCCCTGAGTTCAATCCCCAGGACTCCCCCATATACACACAATAAAAAAATAATAACTGCTCATGAAAAAGTGCAAGGGTTTCCACCATTTGGGGTCACACCTAGGTAGGCTGTGTACTTTTTGCTTTTTCTCTTCCTTTGAAAACTGAATGAAAGCAGAAAGAGGCTCCTCCCCTCCCTAGATCTTTCTTGAAGCAAACGGGCCCACTGGACAGCCTCAATGTGAGCACCTCTGGTAATAGTGTTCATGCAGCTTCTTTGTCTTTTTCTCGATTTGATTTCACCTCTCTAAGCACTAAGCCTATTAAAGCTTTCCCCAGGGAAAGCAGGCAAGGGACAGAGGAAGGAACACAGCCTGCATTTCGCCCTTCCTTTTCTCCAGGAGCCAAATTATGTTATTTTTGTAAAAGCATCTCTCCTCCTTTCCTACCGTGGGCCCCAGTCATCTCTTGGGGCTGATGGTGGATCGCCTCAGCGTGGGGGCTGCTTATCTTGGTGGGGACCTGGTGGTGGGCTTTTAAAGTTGGCCCAAGCTGAGTAGGCTGCCTGCAATTCTTAGTGCTATTTATTTAAGAAAAAAAGGAAGAGGCCATCACTGTCTCCTCTGGTGCACTGATGTAGAAAATGCTAGTGAACATTTTCATTTTCAGCTCCAGTTTCTTAATCCCTTGCAGGGGAAGAGAGACAATCGGGCAGGAAATGTGGAGCTACACAGGCCCCAGCATCATGCTCAGTTTTTTTTTTTTTTTGTAAATATTGTAATGTGGCACCAGGAAAGTGGGACAGAGACATGGGAGAATGTCTAAAGATGTCTGAGAGTACTTCAATCAGTAATGTTTTCTTCTGTGGCACAGGGTTATCCTTTTGACTAATCCAGGTTTCTTTATCCTTGGCGTCAGCCAGCAAGTCTTCAGGCTCTCCGGATGGGCGGCCATGTGTGACCTTGCTCCTGGAACTCAGCCTCACCCATGGGCCCAAGTCTTGTGGAAGAAGAGTTAGTCATGATAGAAAACCAAGGGCAGTGGAGGCTGGAGTCAAGAACAAATGGTCTTGGTGTTTTTTTTGTTTGACGTGAAAAAAAAAATTGGCAGAGTCTATTCCAAAATCACTTTCAGGGGCCAGGGCTTAGAAAACAGGGGCCTGGAAGCATTAGCTGAGACTAAACGTAGCAGCTTGGAGAACTCCAATTCCTCCACTAACCCCTCACATAGGACTGGACAGGAAAGCCTGTGTGAAGGGGACTGCCTGCTCTGTAGCATTTAGTACCAATGTGTGGGGTAATCTTAGTGGCTAGAACTGCTGCCTCTTAGTTTGGTTCAAATGCATGGATCTCTCTGGCCTGGGGGATGGAGGCAGACACAGGCTCATCTACTCTCGATGCCCATAATATAGAAAATAAAATTAATAACTGCACAATAAGAGTGCAAAAACAGGCTGCACACAGACAAGAGGAAATGCAAACAGCATGGATTAGCTCTATTCCCTCCTCCTCATCCATCTAACTCCAGGTTAAACTCTCTTCTATAGAATGCCGAGCCTCCACAAACATCCAGCCTAAATGTCACCAGTATCAAGGAAACAAATTCAAAGCTTACAATAAATGCATTGAAAAGAAGGGGAAAATAGTGTTTTATGAAGGCAGCTTTTCAGCACAATGGATAGGGGTGTCTCTGTGTGCAGGATTCATGAGCAAGGGCAGATACCACCCTTTTATTTAAAGGCTTCTCGGTTAGGGAGGCAAGGGCATGGCCTGGAATGTGGTTATCAAGACAAATGAATTTAAATCACTGTGCATCATCAGACAACGGTGAGGCCAAGAGCTTGCTCTCCTGTGAAATGAGGTTTTCATTTCCTCTGTGCCATTCTCTGGGGCAAGGTGGAGAGAGGAGAGAAAAGGGACTCAGTAAGGTGAGCATGCATCCCAGCACCAAGATGAGGAAGCCAGGGTCTGAGGAAGGAGCTAACAGGAAAGAGCTCTGATGATGGGGGGCCGCCAAAGCCAAGAGTTCAGTCACAACTGCTCTGGTCTGAATGTGTCTTTTCAAATTCATATGTTCCATGAAGTTTCATGCCCTAGAAGTTGGGTCCCCAGCGCATTAATGTGGAGGGGAAGCAGAACCTTGGACAGCTGAGGCCTAGTGGAAAGAGGCTAGGTTATTATGCACACTGCCCTCAAGAGGAGTTAATGCCGGTGGAAGGGAGTGAGCTAAGTCTCATGACGATATAAAGCAAGGCCACTCCACATGCTTGGTACCTGCTGAATGTGGCCAGGTCCCATTTGGTTTCTTTGCCATGTTGTAGACAGAGTCTACAACAAGGATGCCCTCACCATGGCCAAACAGATATGGCCGCCCATTTGGACTTTCAGCCTCCAAAATTATAAGCTAACTCATCTCCTTTTCCTTAAAAAGTACTCAGCCTTAGGTATTTTGTTATAGCAACAGAAAACAAACTAATACACTGTCTATCAACTAGGAAGTACGCCCTTGCCAGAAACCCAGTCTGCCTTGATCTGAGACTTCCCAGTCTCTAGAACTGGAGAAATAAATATTTGTTTTTTATAAGCCACCCCGTTTATGGGATGGCTTGTTAAAGCAGCCCAAAAGAATGAAGGCAACTGGTACGAATCTATTTCTAGTATGTGTTAAAAATTCTTCATGTCTCCCTAGGCCTTCAGTAGAGCTTGGTGAACCATTAAGTTTTGGACTCATCGGATGACAAGGCCATTTAGGGTGGGCTGAACTCACACTGCAGATTCTAGGGTCTCAGAAGTCAAAGGGGACCAAGAAAGTGAACCAGGTTTGGAGAATGCTGGCAGGTGACACCAGGACACATGGAGATCCAAGAATTCTCAGAAATGTCCCGAAGGATGTTAAAGGTGTAGTCATCAAAAAGAGGACTAGGCTGAAGTTATCTTATTTTAAAAATAAAGCCAGTTAAGTCAGAAGACTAGGATTTGGGAACACTGTGTCAAAAAGCCATCAACTCTACTCCTATTGATGAGAAACATTTTGTTCTGTGAGCATATAGGTAGCCCATGTGTATCGCAGGGAAGACTAACCACACCCAGCTTTAGAAATGCTGCTCTGGCTATGCCTGACATCCTCCACAATTCCTAGGAAGACTTCCTCAGCTCCCTAACCCCTCTCCTCTAATCTCCTTGCCTGAGTGTGGTGGCACATACATGTAATCCTAGTACTTAGGAGACTGAGACAGGAGGATCCCAGGTTCGAGGCCAGCCTGTGCTAACTTAGCGATACCCTGTTTCAAAATTAAAAATAAAATAGGGCAGAGGTACAGTGTCCCCAGGACAAAAATATACCCAAAAAACTCCTTGGCTGTGTAGCAATTAGCAAACCTGGTGAGGCAGTTCTTGCTGAGCCTGGCGGCTACACTGTCAATCAACAGCTTAATGCCAGCCAAGGATTGTGGGAGGCTGTGATGACTTATTGAATTTATTATTTCCACCAAAGTGAATAAACAAGCCCAACTACTTTTTTTAAAAGGCCAGGAGTAAAACTATGATTCCTGATTCTCAGGGAATCATTAAGCTCAAGTAAAATGATTGGAGAGCTTTAATGTAATATCGTGCTAAATGTATAACACTATAAGGTTCAATTGTTTTTTTCTATCTGCTCTCTTTGTTTTATGGTCTGATTTTTGTCTTATGGACTGTGTGATTTCATCTGATGCTATCTATTTTCCATCCTTATATCAGATAAAATGACACTTCTTCAGTGTCCTGAGATTTGATGAAATTACCTCATTTTGGTTTTGTTCTTAAGTTGCTTATTTTGGGGGGAAAATTACTTTTATTCTTTTTTTTTTTCTGGTACTTGAGATTGAACCCAGGGACATTCTACCTCTGAGCCCCCAGCCCTATCTTATTTTTCATTTTGAAACAGGGTCTCACTAAGTTGTTGAGCCTGGCTTTGAACATGTGATCCTTCTCTCTCAGCATCCCAAGTACTAGGATTAGGCATGTGCCATGAACCTGGATACTTTTATTCTTATTTATTATTTTTATTGAGCTGAATTTACATGCAGATAATGAGCTTATTTTTTTTTTTTTTTTGCGGTACTGGTGGTTGAACCCAGGGGCATTTTACCTCTGAGCTACACCCCCAGCCCTAGTTTTTATTCTTTATTTTGAAACAAGGTCTCACTAAGTTGCGGAGGGCCTCACTAAGTAGCTGAGGCTGGCCGCGAACCCGGATCCTCCGGTCTCAGCCTCCCAAGTACTGGGATTACAAGCGTGCGCCACCACGCCAGGCTCCACAGTTTTATTTGTCCTGTATTAGGAGAGCTTTCTCTGTATCACTGGTGTGCCCCATTTGCAGAACAAGAAGTCCATATAGTTTTCAGGATCACTAAAGACTGGGCTCATGGTGGACATTCTACTCATGGTGCTTGCCCTTCCTGAGCCCTTTCTCAGAGAAGCCCCCCAAGCCTCTCCAGCTGAGTAGGGAGTGCCGCATGTGACCTTGTCCACACCCCACTCCTGTTAACAGCGAATTGCCTAAGGTTTAGACACTTGTAACAAGCAAGTCTGGAAAATGAGAAATGGAATCTGGACACGTTGGTTCACCCCTATAATCCCGGTACTTAGGAGGCTGAGACAGGAGGACCACAGGTTTGAGGCTAGCCTCAGCAACTTAGAGAGGCCCTCAATAATTTAGTGAGATCCTGTTTCAAAATAAAAAAAAAATTAGGGCTGGAGGTGTATCTCAGAAGAAGAATGCCCCTAGGTTCAATCCCCAGTATCCCCCCCACACACACACACGCAGAAAGAAAAGAAAAGAAACAAAAAAAGAAAACGAGAAATGGCGAAACAGAGAGCTCATTGGTCTGCACTGGCCATGGGTTTGTGAAGTGATGTAGAATTGGGGTTGCGGGTGCAACTTTCATGCTTACTCCGTTCTGCAGAAAGAAAGGCTGAAAGGAGCACTTTCTGGTCTTATCCCCTCATGATTCCCAGCTCTACTTCTTGTCTATTAGTAGCGTGTGTTGCTCTTTTATCCTCAGTGACTGCCTCTTTTTGGTTGTTTGAACCAGTTTTAACGGGTTCTGTTTTTTGAACTATGTGTCCCTGATAAAGACAAGGCAGGGTTGAGGAGAAAGAAAATGTGGACAGAAACCACAGTGGCCCAACACGAGAGTCATGAGACTCTCTTTGGGGAAAACATAAATGTCTGTATTTCCAATGAAGGCCATTTAATCCAGGGCACTGGTAATCCAAGTAATGGAGGAGTTGGGCACCAATCAGATGAAAGAAAACAGAAAATAGCCACCACAGGAAGCCACTCTCACACCTCGGCTAGACAGGCAAAAGGAGGAGGGACTGGATTCAGCAGAGGGACCTGGGACCATGGAGGGCCTGTCTGATGAGAGTTGGAGTCAAAGAGGAGACATGGCTGCTGCCAGAGAAGCCGTCCAAGGCAGAGCAGGACGGGAGAAATTGCTGGGCTTCTTCCTTCCCCTGACCTGCAATCTCCACTTAATGTCTTCTACTAGGTGAATTCAACCAGAAGCCAACCACCCGAGACTTGTAATATGGAGCAGAGAAAAGGAAGGACAAGAAATGCAACTGAGGCCCAGGACTGGTGCAGTGTGGGAACAAAGTATTGTCCTGTTCTCTTCAGTAAGAGGACATGTTAATATTCTCTGAATATCATGTGCATGAAAACAACTTGGATGCCCAGCAATTGGTTAATTAATGGTTAATTAATCATGAAATATGATGTGAATAAATATAAATATTACCATTAAATATTATCGTGAAATATGTTTTAAGTCTATAAATGATGTACTTAAAATGACATCTAAAAGAATTTGCAATTATATGAGAAAATATTTAAAGTTTAAGATTGAGTGAAAATACAGAAAAATATAGCATGGAATTTTAACTCCTTAAGTTGTTAAATAGAAAACAATTGGAGGTACATATACAAAACAGTAATCATCGTTCTGTTTTTGAGGTCATGGGTCTTTGTGTTTGTATATGTGTGTCTGTGTATACACATATACATGTATTATGTTTTATATAATATTATATATATATATATATATATTTGGGCAAATTATCAACATACCAACATTGAACATCTATTACTTTTATAAGTGAAAAAAAATGATTGTTTCCAATACCATGTGGAATCCGGGAGTACGGAGCCCACTGAGGGGGTGAACACAGCCTCCACGAAGCTTATCTGCCATGTGGGGACAAACTATTAGAAATGGTCATTATAATGTTCTCATCTGCCTATAATATTTTATAAAGCACTGTTTTTCCTTTTTCTCTTTAATAATCCCACAAGCTAGGTTTTCCTGTCTTGCAGATAAACAAATAGATATGATAGAGGATTAGACTCGTAGTAAAAGTGAGAGCTAAAGTAAGAGCACTGTCCCTGGAGTCCCTTGTCAAAACATTGAGTCATTACTAGTGTTCTCCCACTACTTCATACTTTCCTCCTGGAGACCCATGGCAGGAGTACACTTTTCCACCTTGCTTTGGCTAATGAAATGTCTACGTGAATAATGCCTTTTACTCCCTGGTAGGAACTTAAAAAGCCAGAGTATGGTTAGTCTGTCTTTTTCTACAACTATGTTCATTATGGGAATACATTTAGAAATGAGGCCTCCATAAGTCTGGGTCCCTGAGAAGTCTGTCAATCTGCTTGGGGCATGTTGCATGAACATGAAAGAAATAAGCTCCATTGGGTTAAGATACTGAGATTTTGGGGAATTTTGTTTCCAAAGCCTAATCTATACCTATTTTGATCAAAGCAGAAATTATTCTCTTCACAGCATCAAACTTGGTATCTGATAGTTCTATCCATTCTCAAAGACAATTGAGTATTGACTATATTGGTAGAAACAGTATATATAGTGTATAAAATAAAAATAATTGAGAATAGTCAAAGATCTCTATTTTAATTATTTAGGATAAATGCAAAAATGAAAAAGAAGTAATTGTCTAAATTAAAAAAGATGGATATAACAAATACAGTTTGGGGAAAAATATTCTCAGCACTATTCTTTTGTTCTTTCTCTTCCTGTACCTTCTTTAAAAAATATTGATTGATTTCCTTCCCTCCTGCATCAAAAAGCCATTAAAGCAGACTCAAATATGTAGGCGATTTGAAGCATAGAAAGGTCAAGTAGGAGTTGGGTTTGTAAGCAAAGAGTGAGGCCACCAGGCAGAATCAGGAAATGGTTATGTACAAAGAGATTGAGATCCTGGGTGCCACTGGGAGCCAGGCTTCCCATTGTCAGGGAAGAGAAGTACAAATATGGAAGGGGGAAAAGCTAAAATAGACCCTGTGATGTTGGATGGATTGGAACTGGAAAAAAGTTGGAAAATATAGAATAAACATAGGCTACACTCACACACACACACACACACTCATGAATGACTTATCCCTAGGGGTCAAGAAAAGAACAGAGTGTAAAAGTAAGCCTGGAACGTGTGTGTGTGATAAAAAGTAAGGAAATGGTCAAAGAATGGTGGGACCTGTCCAAGTTCACATATGTAGGCTGTTCCATTGGCCAAAGTTGGATGATTTTAGCATCAAAATAAACAATAACATTAGAAGGGATTAAAACCTACTGAATAAAATAGGAAGCAAAGAGTCTATACTGATATAAATAAAGGAATGAATAAATTAATGGGTGGCAAGAGGAAGCTCTTCCTTATGACAGGAAACCAACTAATAAGTGTAGAAAGGATGACACATTGGAAAGTCACCCCTTTGCAAGCATCACAGTAATAATCTAGGCAAGAAAAATATTGATGGGTACTAAAATTTGTGGGTAAAAGTTGGATGAGGAATAGGATTTTACAGTCTCTATTTCCCATAACATACTTATTAATTGCAAAGGAAAACAAGTACAATTTTATAGCAAAGAAACTTAGCAGGCACCATCTCAATAAAGCCGTCAAAGTCAACACAACGAGTAACAGGACAGACATCCTGTGCTAGTCAGGATCCACTGGAAAGGAAGTATCTGTGATATCCCCTCCACAAAATATATAATTAGGGTCTAATGATGAAGTAACTTTGGAAAACTCAAGCTGAAGACCATTCCACAAAATGACCAGTCTACAATCTTCAAAAATGTCAAAGTCACAGAGGTCAGAGAAGACTCAGGAACAAGCGTGCATGAAAGCTTTTGTACTCTTCTTGCAACTTTTCTGTAAGTTTGGACATGTCAAAATGTTAAGCACATCTCTTAGCACAGCATGACAGGTCCCAGCAGCCAATCGAGAAGCTGGGGAGTGGGAGAGGGGACAGGAGACATTGGAGGAGAAACCTTAAGACATCACCAATGCTGCTCACAGGGTCATTCAACAAAATCAAGCCTCTTGTGAACTCCCTTGTCCCATTACATAAGTGGCCTATAGGGATTGATGATTGGGTGGGACAGGTAAAGATCGTTTCCAATTTTTGCAAATTCCATTTTGCATAGTCAGCTAAGAGGGGGATTCAGTGAGCACAGGCCAGGGAAGGAAGAAGAGAAGGGTACTGAAGGTAAATGAGCCAGAGGCCAAGAGGGGCTGTGGCCCAGTAGCGGAGCAGACAGGAGCCTCCGTGAGAAGCATGAGAGTGGTGAGGAAGGGGCAGGGGCTGTGGGCAGGGCCCGCGCTGGGGCAGGCTCTGAAAGGAGAGGGGAAGGTGGTGGGCTGAGAGGCCAGCACTAGGTAGTCAGGGCGCAACACCAGCAGAAAGGAGGCCGGACCAGAGAATTAAAGCAAAAATGTGCATAAGCTAAAGATAGGAAATAAAAAAATACATCAAGTTGATAAGAAATCAAAAGTCAGCAGGGACTCATAAAGATAGATGGATTATTTATTGGTGTTCGAAAGTGAGATTATAGAAAGTTGAAATAAATTCTGTGCCTGAGAGTTCATGGGAAAGGCTGGCAGATGAGTGACAGAAATATAAATTCCAAGAAGGGGGAAAGCACAGCTAGAAAGAGCAAGGGCGTCCACACAGTCGACAGTGTAAAGATGACACTGCATGCACGGTGGCGAAGGATGCAGTTTACAAAGACCATCGCCTAGTGTTCAAAAGTTTAGGGGAGAGAAAATCACATATTTTCCTTTAAAATTATGTGCTAAAGACAAGAAAGAAGCTGTTGGATATCTTACTCTGTAAATAGGTGAACATCCAGCACTTAAGACATCACTCTGGAATCAGAGCAAGCCAGAGAAGGAAGGAAAGGCTCAACCCACATCCCTAGTCGGGAACCTCAGATTTCTGACCCAGCTGATAAGAAGATGCACAAAATGTACCTTGCAGAGCCCAAGGGCATTCACTTTTGGACCCTCGATACT